>CATKHJ010960541.1:0-13247 GCA_949750685.1 Vernicia montana
AATAATAACTAATAACATTAATTAAAATTTACATTTACAATGAATTGACATTTAAAAAATAAAAGGGGAAGGGGATTGGTTGGGATTTGGATTTGAGGCTTGGATTCAGATTCCAAGCGTGCCTACGTACCCCACTGAATGGGGATCAAAACTCACGTAGTTCATTCCACTATGAGGTGGAGAAGTTTAAAAATCGGTCAGATTTGATTGGTTTGGTTTGATTGAGGGTAAGAGATTATACCTTCTTTTTGGTTGATTTGAGTGGTGGGAAAGTGATTTTACCAAAGTGGAGTTCCGTTTCGGAAAAATGAGATGATTTAAAAAAAAAAAAATTTGATTACTCAAACTTTAATTTATTAAAAAGATTAATTAAAATGATTAATTAACCACTTGAGTGAAAACTTTAATTTTAAAAAAGATTAATTAATTAATTAAAATTGATTTTAATTAATTAACTAATTGAGAGTGGGGGGATTTTAAAAAAAAGATTAATTAGTTAATTAAAATTAATTTTTAATTAACTAACTAATTAATTGGAGGGAGTAAAAGCTAATTAGAGAGAGATGAAGCAAATGAATAGCAAATCAACAAATGCTTGAGGTGTAGTTTGAAGTGAAATAGAGTAGGGTATTTATAGGGAAAATGGGGGGTGGAAAAAGACCAAAAAGGGTCCAAAAAGCAGAAAAAGGTAGGGGTAATTTAGGAATTTCACAAAAGGAGGGTAAAAGGAAAATTTTTGGGGTGCAGGGTCAGGAACGCCGCCCGAGGCACCTGCGGCAGAGTACGGCTCCCTGGCGGCGCTGCCAGGGAGCTTGGCGGCGCCACCGGAGGACCTAGTGGCGCCGCTAGGCCTTCTGGCGGCGCGCCGAGCCGCCGACTCGGCTGAGCTGGCTCGGGGTTTTCGAGTCACCCGGGTCGGTCTTCAGATTTTTCGGGTCAGTTTTCAGGATATTCGGTCAGTTTTTGAATCTTCCGGGTCAGTTTTCGGGATATTCTGAAGTCTGAAAAATTAGCGGTCAGTGTCGATGGATCCAAAATTGATTATCGGACCTATTGGCAGTCAGTTTTGGTGAAAATTCGGTCAGTTTTGGAAAGGTGCTGTTTGGTACAGAAAGTCTGGTCGGGGTCGGGAATGTGTCAATCTCCTTGTAATATTATGCATGAAAATCCATTTTTTCGAGGGGGCGCTGCCCCTCCATCCCCGCAAGGGGTGCTGCCCTCTTGACCCCTGTCCGCTAATCGGCTAGTGGGACCGCCTTACCGGCGCTACGTAGCGCACGAAATTTAGCAGGTGTCAAGATGCGACAGCATCTTAGGGGTGCAAAATTGAGGGTTCACAATGGGTTGTGTATGAGCATAGGTAATGCTGGAGCTTGTGGCATACCCATACCAAAGCTAAACATAGTTGCTCAATCTGATTATAGTTAAGCTCATGAGCCAACATACGTTTGCTTAGGTAGTAGATGGCATTTTCTTTGTGTGAGTCTGAGGCATTCTGAGCTAGCATTGTACCTATAGCTTCTGGAGTGACAGATAAATAAAGCAGTAATGGCTTACCTGGTCTCAGAGGCTGCAGCACATGTGGATTCAGTAGATATTCCTTGATTATGTCAAAGGCTTTTTGGCATTCCTCGTTCCACTGCTTAGAGGCTCCTTTTCTCAGTAACTTGAAAACCGGTCCGCAAACATCCGCCAGTTGTGCAATGAAACGACTAATGTATTGTAAGCGACATAGGAAACCTCTTATCTCCTTTTCAGTTTTAGGAGGTGGCATTTCTATGATTGCCTTTGACTTAGTCGGATCCACTTCTATACCCCGTTGACTGACCAGATGTCCGAGGAAGACACCTGAGGAGGCACCGAAGACACATTTAGTTGGATTCAGCTTGAGATTGTATTGTCTAAGTCTCAGGAAAAATCTTTCCAAGGCTTCTAGATGTTCTTCAGGGGTTTCAAATTTTATTACCATATCATCTACATATACTTCGACATCCTTGTGCATCATATCATGGAAGATAATAGTCGCCATCCTCTGATACGTTGCCCCAGCGTTCTTTAGACCAAAAGGCATGACCCGATAATAGTAGGTGCCCTATTCTATTATAAAAGATGTCTTTTCCTTGTCAGGAGGATATTCTTAGACTTGATTGTAGCCTGCATAGAGGTCGGTCAAAGAGATCACTGATGCACCTGCCATGCGATCTACTAACAAGTCAATATGAGGCAAAGGAAAGTAATCTTTTGGGCAAGCCTTGTTGAGATCCCTGTAGTCAACACATATGCGGACTTTTCATCTCTCTTGGGGATAGGCACTATATTGGCCAACCATGAGAGGTAAGTGATTGGTTCGATGAACTGATTGTCCAACAATTTGGTTACTTCTTCCTTGATCTTCAAAGACCATTATGCCTTCATGCTTGATAGGCTTCACATGTTCGTAGGTCAGGATCTTGTGAACTGTGATGCTTGGATCTACCCCCAGCATGTCCTTGGGTTCCCATGCAAAACAATTCAAGAACCGATGAACCTTTTCAATCAATGCCTGTGTATCATGATATGCAGATGCAATGTATGTGATTTTGGGTTTTTTCTTTGTGCCATAATTGATAGATTCTTTGCCTTTTTCATTTTTTATTTCTCTTTTATTTTCTTTTTCAGATGTCTCATTTAATGATGAATCAGATGAAGTAGAGCATAGAGAGTCAGAAAAGTAAGCAGAAAAGTCAAACTTCTTATCTCTGATGAAGTTCCCATCATCGTGGGTTACAGTAAAGGATAGGTCCACAGGGTGAGTTACAAAATTAGACTCGACATACTCAAACTCAACATCAGAATGAATAGACTCAGAAGATACAGACTCAGATTCAGAGGACTCAGTTACAGACTCAAAAGACTCGGATGGGGGCATGACAGGGCCGGTGCTCTCCTCGAAATACCAATTATTGGATGGAGACTGAGATGGGTGGATGAGCTTGATGGAATCAGGTTGTTGGTGTTCGGTGATCATGTGGATGGACTCGAAAAGAGAGGGCTCCATGCTTGTTTCCCAATCCTCCTCCAGCAAGTAAACGGGCTCGCAGTCCTCTAAGCTAAGCCTGACATCAAAGAAAATTTTGAAACCAGAGATTATTTTTTCAGAAATAGGGCAATACCAAGGCTCGGGAAAAGTATAATAGGGGAAATCTTCACCTTCTTTCACAAAATACCCATTCAAGGTTTTAAAGTATGGGCGCATAGTCCAATCATAGGTCTCACCTTGCCTCTTGGCATTAGCCCTTAGCTTGGCTCTCTCCTTCAGTTCCTCTGATGTGGGCTTGTAGCCTAAACTGAATGGAGCAGTAGCAGTAGGGTACTCTGGAAACTGAGTTATCCCTTGCTGGTTCTTTCCAGACCTAAACCTGAAAAATAGTCCATTTTTCTCATCATGTTAGCCATAACCACATTTCCATACGGGTCAAAATCAAAAGAAACGAACTCTTTACCTTCCCCTTGGATGAACTGGACAAAGTCAAATGAGAAGCCTAATAGAGGAACGTTGGAGGGTTCAAGGTTGATTTCCAAAACAGGAAATGAGCTTGGATGGTCATTCTTCTCATGTGCATCTGCTTTGACCATAATGATATTTGCACCATGGGGAAACTTCAATTTCTGGTGAAGAGAGGAAGAAACTACCTTGGCTTAATGGATCCACGACCTTCCTAGAAGCAGATTGAAACAGGCCGAAACATCGATTACTTGGAAAGAGATCGGCATAGTGACATGTCCAATGGTCACATTCAAAGTAGCAACACCCAAGACCTCCCTCTTGGTGTTGTCATAAGCTCGCACAAACTTATCAGATGGAGTAAAATCTGTTGCCTCTAATCCTAGGCAACTGGCCACTTTCAGTAGGCATACGTTCAGAGCAGACCCATTATCCACTAGCACCATAGGCACAGTTTTGCCCTGAGTCATTACAGTTATATACAGAGCTTGGTTGTGGTTTTCCCCACCTTGTGGGATGTCCTGATCACTGAAAGATATAGACATTGTCTTAGCAGTACTCGTTAAAAAAGCCACAAGCGTCTCAAGTGTGATGTCAATCGGAGCCTGACACTGGTTCAAAGCCTTGCAAAGAGCTTGGTGATGAGGGTACGATGACTGAATAAGGCTCCAAATAGAGATGTTAGCTTGGGTCTTCTTTAACTGTTTCAGGATAGAATCTTCTTTAGGTTCTTGGTGGGGTTTCAACTTTTCTGCTGGAGGAGGAACTATGTGGCTGGCCGGGGTATTTTCTTTTGGTACAGTGGGATGAGTTGGTGGTGGGAGGACTCTCCTGCTCCGGGTAATTGTGTCGATTTCATCCATAAAATTATTCAGATCCAAGACACAACAGTAATCCAAAATGGGTTAGATCATGGAGACAGGGTCAGATTCCTGTTCATCAGAAGTGATGAAATTGACATTTCTTGATGTCTAGGAAGAGGATTAGTGGTGATGTTAGGCTTGGATTTGGGAGCGATAATGTCCCCACTATCAACAAGATCTTGAATCATGTTCCTTAAAGCCTTACAGTCATCAGTTTTATGCCCTGGCCCTTGATGGTAGTCACAGTGCTCGTTAGCATTATAGTTCCTGGGCAAAGGGTTTGGTGGTGCTCTTAGCTCTAAGGGCTTAACAAGATGGGCTCCTAAAGCTTTCTTGAAAATAGTGCTTAGGGGCATGCCTAGCTTAGAGAAGGTTCCTCTTGATTCCAACCTCATTGGCTGATGATAGGAGACATTATTTACCTCTCGCCCTTTTTGGTTGGCCAACTGAGTGGTATTGGAAGTGTAGTTAGTGTTCCTACGGTACCTCGAGTTCAAGGACTCATCCTTGACTTGCCTAGATTGAATCAGATCTTCAATTTTGGAAGCAGTGGCAATAAAAGCTTTAAAGTCCGAGAGATACTGGGTCTGCAGATGGACTTGGTACTGATGGAGGAGATTTTTGACGATAATGTTGATCTGCTCTTCTTCTAAGGGACTGTTCAGAATTTGGGCTGCTTTAGACCTCCACCTTGTAAGGAACGCAGTGAAGGATTCCCCTGATCTTCTCCTAGATCTCGACGGGTGACATCCACCTCGATGTTGTAGTAGTCTTGTTTGACAAATGCATTGCAAATGTCATCCCAACTTTTCTTGTGGTTTTGATCGAGATCTAGTAGCCATTTTACAGCAGCTTCAGTCAGGGATTGTTGGAACAACTGAGCAAGGAGCTCGTCGTCCACTCCAAATGGTCTCATAGCACCCACATACATTTTCAGATGAGTCTTGGGGCATATGGTTCCATTGAACTTGTCCATGACAGGCATCTTGAACTTTGGTGGAACCTTTGCATTTGGGAAGAGAGCCAGAGAATCGACATCTATCATGTCCTCATGTTTCTTAATGTTTTTGAGGGTCCTCTCCATAGTCTCAAAATTTTCCATTAATTTCTTAGCTTCTGGAAAGCTAGAAAAATCCCCACTTTGAAAAAGATTTTGTGGTAGGGGATGGAACAGTAGCATTTAAGTCCAGAGGGGGAGAAGTAGGAGTATTATAAGCCTTCCCCTTATCAGTCAGATCGATAATGGGAGGAGGAGTGAAAGTGGGAGCACAGCTTGTACCGGCCTGAGTGGAAATGGGCTCGGTACGTGGAGGAGTAGTGGTGGTATTGGTCATTTCTCTAACTTGGTTAAGGATGGATTGATGCTGGGTGTTGAGTTCATTTGTAAAGTTGGCGGATTGGATGGTAAGAGCATTAGTGAAGGTGTCTGCTTGTGTCTTAAGGGCGGTGGTGAGTGTGTTTTAGAAAGACTCCTCTTGCTTTTTAAGGAGACTGGCGAAAAAGGCGTTCATCGCATCCTGGTCAAAAGTATTGGCCATTTGTACCTTGAAAGGAAAAGGAAAGGGTAAGAATTTACACTTAGAAAGGATAAACAGACGCAATTGTACATCAGGAAAAGGATTTCCTTCACCGGGTTCATTGGTTGGACAATTTATTTGGGTAACAGACCACCGATTTTGGTATACAGGGTGAGAAGACTCTATTCTTGAGTTTCTTATGAATGTATGCATGTCAATGGCATGATGCATAACAACAGAGTTTCATGGTTTATGTACAAGCTTTCATTTATTACGGTTCACGGAACCTAAGGTCAGAGGGTAAGGCAATTATATGCACAAGGGTGAAGTTTGGCTTGGTTTAAAGGTCCTCGTCCCACTAGAGCATCGATATACCTAACCATATGTGAGTCATAGAGACTCGCGTGGGTCCAACAGTACGGATTGCTCGCTACACCACTGAAATGATCGGGGATTCGTCGCGGGGTGGAATGCTTTCGCTATCTCCCAACATACTCAAAGAGAGTTGTCGAGCTAATGCTACTCGCCATCCAAAAGTTTTCTTAAATCTAGAGCTAGGCAATGAGCCTTTATTATGCAAGGTGATGCATAAAAGTAGAATTAAATTTAAATGCCAAATTGAGATTATTTTTGAAAAATTTTAACCAAATAGTGATCATCTTATTTGCTTTTCCTTTTATTGAAAAAGGGTGGCAACTATTCCCCAGTGGAGTTACCAACTGTGAGGTCTCGCCCGAACGCCCCTCCCCTTGCTCGGGAAAATGCCTTAAGGAAAGGCGAAGTGATTTTTAAGGGAGGTTAGGTACGAGTTTCGGTGCTCACGATTGGAAGCGGCTATCACCTCAGAAAATTGATTTGATTTTTAAAAAGGATTCGGGAGTTGCCAACCTAATTTATTTAAATGAAAAAATTAAGGAAAAATCCAATTTGACTCCAATTTATTAATCTTTGATTAATTTACCCAAGGATAAAGTCACTAATCCTCGAACCAGGTTGAGCTCGGGGACTAGATTTTTTATTTTAAATAATCTCGATTTGGCTCTTAATTTTAATTCGACTTTTGAAAATTAATTTCATGCATGACAAGTATTTAATGATAATTTATAATGCCTGAGCATGGCATAATTATGAGACAGATGAAAAAATAAAAAGCATGTATTTAAACATCCACAAGTAAAGGAGAGTATTTTCTCTAGCCTTTATGGGTACTAGGGAAATCACAAAAATCGCTCCTTTACTCCAAAAATAATTAAATAAATAACATTAATTAAAATTTATATTTATAATGGATTGACATTTAAAAATAACAGGGGAAGGGGATTGATTGGGATTTGGATTTGGATTTGAAACTTGGATTTAGATTCCAAACTTACCTACGTACCTCATTGAATGAGAATCAAAACCCACGTAGTTCATTCCACTATGAGGTGGAAGGGGGTTTAAAAATCGGTCAGATTTGATTGGTTTGGTTTGATTTGGGGTTTGAGTGAGGGTAAGAGATTATACCTTCTTTGTGGGTTTGAGTGGTGGGAGAGTAGTTTTACCGGATCGGAGTTCCGTTTCGTAAAATAAGGTTGATTTTGAAAAATTACTTTGATTACGTAATTACTCAATTTTAATTAATTACAAAGATTAATTAATTAAAGTGATTAATTAACCAAATTGATGAAGACTTAATTAAAAAAAATTAATTAATTAATTAAAATTAATTTTTAATTAATTAATTGAGAGTGGGTGAAAACTAATTAAAAAAATTAATTAATTAATTAAAATTAATTTTTAATTAATTAATTAATTAGGATTACTCAAAATGAGTGTGCAAAATACTTAGAGAGACAGAAAGAGAGAAGAGAACAATTGGATAGCAATCAACAAGAGCTCAAAGGTG
Source organism: Vernicia montana (assembly GCA_949750685.1). Classification (NCBI taxonomy): domain Eukaryota; kingdom Viridiplantae; phylum Streptophyta; class Magnoliopsida; order Malpighiales; family Euphorbiaceae; genus Vernicia; species Vernicia montana. The sequence continues at coordinate 7,753 of CATKHJ010960541.1, forward strand.
TGTTGAATGAAGAGGAGGAGTTGCCTTTTTATAGGCAAAATGAGTCAGGGGTAGTTTGGGAATAGGAAAAGTGAAAAGACAAGAAGGGTAGAGCAGTTTAGGGTTGAAAAAATTAGGCTGGAAGAGCAAAAAGGTCAATTTAGTGCATAATGGAACAGTGCCAGCGAAAAACCTAAAGGCTCTGCCAGGACTGCCAGCGGATCCGCCAGCTCTCTGCGCGGAGCCTCTGGCCGTCCAGAGGAACGCCGTCTGAGAGCCGGCGGCTGCTGCTAGGAAGTTAGCGGCTGTCGCAGGCTCCTGGCAGCTCCGTTAGGGGCTGCGGCGGCTCTTACTACCACAGAGCCCCTGCCATCTCTGGTGCGCCAGAGAGGCTCCGCACAGAGGGGCAGAGGCTCCTCCAGGTGCTCCGGCGGACATGGCTCAACTTTTCCTGATTTTTGGTTTTTTTAGTTTTTGGGTTAGTTTTTGAGGCTTCTGGGTCAGTTTTCGGGGGTTTCTAAAGTCTGAAAAATTACCGATCAGTGGCGGTGGATCCGAAATTAATTATTAGACATATTGGCAGTTAGTTTTGAGGAAAATTCGATTAGTCTCGGGAAAATACTGTTTGGTACAGATGGTCCAGTCAGGATTGAAAAAGTATCGATTTGGATAGAAAAATATTTTGATCAGCTCTGGTGAGTTCAAAAATATTTTTAGGGGTGCTAAAATGAGGGTTCACAACGAGCAATCTAAACTGTTTGACCCACGTAAGTCTCTTTGACTCACATGTGGTTAGGTATATCAATACTCTAGTGGGACGGGGACCCTTAAACCAATCTACCCTTTCACCCTTGTGCATATAATCGCCTTAGCCTTGGATTTTAGGTTCCATGTACTATAATAATCAAGATTTATTGTGCATAATCCATGAAACTCTTTTTGATATGCATCATGGCATTAATATGCATACATGCATAAGAAACTCGAGAATAGAGTCTTCTCACCCCGTAAACCAAAATCGATGGTCTGTTACCCAAATAATACTCAACCAATAAATCCGGTGAAGGGAATCCTTTTTCCTATGTACCGTTGCATCTGTTTATCCTTTCCCAGTGTAAATTCTTACCCTTCCTTTTCTTTTGAATGTACAAATGGCCAACACCTTTGACCAGGATGCTATGAACGTCTTTTTTGCCAGTCTCCTCAAGAAGCAAGAGGAATCCTTCCAAAACGCACTTACCACCGCCCTTAAAACACAAGCAGACACCTTCACCAATGCTCTCACCACCCAATCTGCCAACTTCACAAACGCCCTCAACACCCAGCATTAGTCCATCCTTAACCAAGTTAGGAAAATGACCAATACTACTAGTGCTCCTCCGCGTACCGAGCCCACTTCCACTCAGGCCAGTACAAGCCATGCTCCTACTTTCACTCCTCCTCCCGTTATCGATCTGACTGATAAGAGGAAGGCTCCTGATACTCCCATTTCTCCCCCTCTGGACTTAAACGCCATTGTTCCATCCCCCATCATGAATCTTTTTCAAAGTGGAGACTTTTCTAGCTTTCCCAAAGCTAAGAAGTTAATGGAAAAATTTGAGGCTATGGAGAGGACACTCAAAAATATCAAGAAACATGAAGACATGATAGATGTCGACTCTCTTGCTCTCTTCCCAAATGCAAGGGTTCCGCCTAAGTTTAAAATACCGGTCATGGATAAGTTTAACGGCACCACATGCCCTAAGACTCACCTAAAATGTATGTGGGTGCTATGAGACCATTTGGAGTAGATGACGAGCTCCTTGCTCAGTTGTTCCAACAATCCCTGACTGGAGCTGCTGTAAAATGGTTATTAGATCTTGACCAAAACCACAAGAAAAGTTGGGATGACATTTGCAATGCATTTGTCAAGCAATAACACTACAACATCGAGGTGGATGTCACCCGTCGAGATCTAGAAACAACCAAGCAAAGATCAGGAGAGTCCTTCACCGCGTTCCTTACAAGGTGGAGGACCAAAGCAGCACAAATGGTTAACCGCCCGTCGAAAGAAGAGCAGATTGACATTATTGTCAAAAATCTCCTCCCTTAGTACCAAGTCCATCTGCAAACTCAGTATCTCGTAGACTTCAGGGCTCTCATCGCCACTACTACCAAGATCAAGGATCTGATCCAATCAGGACGAATTAAGGATGAATCCTCTAGTTTGAGGTATCACAAGAACAACAATTACACAACCAACTCCACCACCCAAAGAGGAGGGGACGTAAATGTTGTCTCTTATCAGCCAATAAGTTTAGAATTAAGGAGGACTTTCTCCGAGCTAGGCATGCCCCTCAGCGTTGTTTACAAGAAATCCCTAGAGGCTCATCTAATTAGGCCCTTTGAACCACGAGCTCCTCCAAACCCCTTGCCCAAGGGCTATAATGCAAAAGAGCTTTGTGATTACCATTGCGAAGCAGGGCACAAGACTGACGCATGTAAGGTGCTGAGACATAGAATTTAAGACCTCATCGATAACAGAGACATCATTACCCCTAAGCCAAAGCCTAATATTGCCATCAATCCTCTTCTGAACCACTAAGCTCATCCAACCATCCCAAACTCCAACCAATAATTGGTACTCTAAGAAGGGTGCCGACCTTGCTGTACTCGAATCCTCTCAGTCCATGTCTGAGTCCTTTGAGTCGTCTTAGTCCATGTTCGAGTCTGAGTCCTCTGAGTCAATGTATGAGTCTTCTGAGTCTGAATTGAGTCCCCTGAGTTTTTTTGAGTCTTTTGAGTCTGGTTTTTTAATTCGAGTCTGTATTTTGCCTTGTAGGCTTATCCTTTAATGTAACCCATGATGATGGGGCTTTTATCAACAATGAAAAGTTTGAACCTTCTGTTTTGCTCTACTTTTTCTGATTCATCATTGAATAGAACATCTGAAAAAGAAAATGAAATAAAAATAAAAATAATAATAATAATAATTAAAAAGGCAAAAGAATCAATTAATTATGGCACAGAGGAAAAAATAAAAGTCGCATACATTGTATCTGCATATCATTAATCAAAGGGTTCGTATTTTCCTGGACTGTTTTGTGTGGAACCCAAGGATATGGTAGACCCAAGCATCGTAGTTCACAAGATTCCAGCCTACGCACACATAAAGCCTGTTAAGCAGAAGCTGCAAAAGAATGAAAGCAGAGTAGATCAAAGGGTGTCATGACCAGCTAAATGCCACCGACAAAAAAAGAATGGACGCTTTGTAAAGATTCAAAGTTACCAACAGAAGCTAGCCAAACACTTCAACAAAAGGTGAAAGAACAGAGATTTGCAAGAAGAGAATCTTATCCTAAAAGTGATTTGAGCTCTTGTGCACGACCCAAGAGGAAAGTTCAGACCAAAATGGGCTGCACCATACGTACTCAAGAAGATTCTATCTGATGTAGGCACCATCCTCAATGATATGGATGAAAACCAGTTCTCCAATCCTTGCAATCTGGACCAACTAAAGAGATACTTTGTCTGAAAGTAATGTCTGCATTTAGCTTCTCTATTTTCTACTGCATATGTAATCAGAACTACGTGGACCTGATTCTTCTTAAAAAGAAAATGACAGAAAAATGATGTAAGGGATACGTAAGCAGCCCAACTTGGGTGCGGTCCAAATCATAGTAGAAGATTTTTTTTTGTTCACATGACAAAGCATCTCATTCTCATTTCCTCTGTGCCTAAACGCATCATTCACTTGGTTCTTTTGCCAAATAAAAAAAAAAGATGCTCGCTAAGCTGAAAATCTGAAAGGGCTGCTTAGGCAGAAATTAGAGCAAGCTCGTTGAGTTGAAAACCTGAAAGGGCGGCTCGGACAGAAGTTAGAGTAAAAATAAAGGATGTCTTATACAATGATGATCAGATTTTACATAATACAATCCATCATCACAAAAAAAGGATAGCCCATTCCAAACATCATCTACAACTTATCCCGTATCGTGTGGTCATATCATCTTGCAGGCATATGCAAACATAGAAAACCCGCAGCAAATCCTAAGCAAGTACAAGACAAAAAAAAAAAAAAAAAAGTGTCGTCATCATGTCTGAAGTCAGAGTCTAGCTAATCCTCCTCCTCCTCCTAGAGTGCACATCCTTCGTGCTCTCGTCAAAATCAGAGTCCACCACAATTTCCTCAATGGTCACACACCTCTTCCTAGCTCTCTCTACTGCAGTAGTAGGGGTACTAGCAGAACCAAAACTGCTTTCCACAGTCATACCAAAAAGCCTACCCCAAATGTCAGCAACTCCAAAACTACTCCCAGAAATCTTCCTCTGTATAATAGTAGCTCGGAAACCAGTCCCTGCTGCTGCAGCTAAAATCCTCATCTGAACCCTAAAAACAATAGTCCTCTTTTTTGTACCAATTGCAATAACCCTCCTCTGAACCACCATTGTAGTGTCACATTGTCTCCTCACTACAGTCACAACCTTTTCTGTCACTCCCACTGCAGTCTCAGTCACCAGTATAGCCTATAGTGTCGAACCCAGTAGCTCATCGAGTCTCCTCTGAAGGTCAAGTCACTCTCTCTGTCTCTCTTATAATAGTCTCCCCTTCTTCTATAGTGTCATCATCAATGTCACTCAGTAGAGTAGCTCGACACTCTCTCTCAACTGGCCAAACAACCTCAAGCCAAAACAGCCTCAGCCACAGTATGGCTCTATCCCATCTAAAGTATCAAACCCATTACTCTAGCTCACCCCAACTAGTAGAACTGAAAAAAAAAAAAAAAAAAAAAAAAAAAAAAAAACCCAGCCATCAAACAAACAAGACTAGAGCCCTCATCCTAAGCCTCTGCCTCCTCAAGTCTCCAAAGTCACTGGGGTCCTGAAACTCCTCGATCACAGTAGTCGCATTCACCCAACCATCAATGACTATCCAACTAGTAACATCCTGGGGACAGGTCCAGAAACTCTTGAAAAGACCAAAAATGCCCAACTCTGAACTCTGGCACCACCAGGACTGCCTCTGGATCGCAGCCGAATATGGCGCCGAACTCCTTGAAGGTGGGGCATAGCTCCTCCATAGCAACACCAAAATAAAAAGCACGAGCCACCGGGTCCCAAAACCTGAAGCGAGCCTTCAAAATATCTCAGTCAACCCGCACTCCCCGTAAAGTCACCATCGATGCAATACAGTATCTGCCCAAATTAATTTTCTCCACCTTCTCGAGTTTCTTAGTCCATAAATGCACGTAATGACTGAAAATACGGCTTCATAGACGTTAAAAAAAATCACATAAAAAATTGCATTCATAACATACACAAAGAAAACTCGTGAATCCACCCTCTTGCATCCATACATTCATCTGTTAGATGCATCATCACATCTGTAGCATTGAAGTCGAACAAAAGTCCATGAATCCCAAAACATGCATACATAAACATGCATCATCTGTGCACCAACATCTATGCATATGCAATCATTTGCAGTCATACACCATTATGCATAAGCCAATGAATTGACCAGTACCTCCTCGGGG
>CATKHJ010960593.1:0-10391 GCA_949750685.1 Vernicia montana
CTACAACTTCTCCCTTCAATGCTGTAGCTGAAGAAAAACTGCAGAGATATTGAGGGCAAAAATTTGGATGCCCTGGTTACTAACTTAGAGACGCGCATGTTTAGTGTTGATCAAAAGAACAGACATCATGAGAGAACAGACTACATGGATAGTGCTGGTATTGGCAACTGAAAGAATGATGATAGGTTGAGCAAAAATGAGGAACTGATAAGTCTTGCAGAAGATGGAGAATCTCTGATTCCCATGTCTACCCATATTCTTTCAAAGGAGGGAGATACTCGGCTGAAAACAGAAGTCACTTCACCTTCTCAGTTGACTCAGCGGCAGAAGAAAGTGCAGCAAGATATTTTAATGCCAGAGAAGTTTGACCAACGGATGGTGGTTGTTGTTGGATCTGATTCCCCATCAGTTGATCTAAAAAATGATGTGAAGACCAGTCCACTTGATAAGTTTCTTTCTCATCCGGCAAAGTTGTTGGATCAGAAGTCATCCTCATCAACAGAACATCAGGGTGCTCTCTCTCGTAACATTTGTTAGCAGTGGCTTAGGACAAGTCAAGACATCAATAGGTAATGTTACCAGCAATAGCCATTCCACTGCAGTAAATGATAAATCAAAATCCTGGTTTGCTGAAGGGAGAGCACAGTGTGGCTCATCCACTATAGAGATTGATTATTTGAAAGACTTTAATCAAGTGGAAAAGGTGCATGATAAACAAAGTTACCCTTCTGACCTGCAACATGCATCAGAAACCTTACCGAATTTTGGAACTCCTTTAAGGGAGAGGAATGCCCTTAAGTTTCTCTCAGGGAACCCAGATCAGAAAATCCCATTTGCAACTGATCCAGTCCATTCTGACGAGGAGCGTCCTGAGGAATGGAATGATGCTTCTATTCCTGCTTCAGCTTCCCTCTACGTTCATATAAGAAATAAACATGAGCCATCATTTATAAAGGTTACATCTCTCTCTCTCTCTCTCTCTTATTTGGTGGATAAAGTTCCTAGGCTTTTTGTTAATAATAGTTCAGCATTCTTTGGATGCTTTTGAAGTTTGACATTCTAAGTTTGATGCATGGTTAAGTCAGAGTCCCTTTAAGAAAGAGATGAGTCAAAGCCCTTCTAGGAAAGAGCTGCATGATGTGTCAGATGATGAGAATGTGCAATCCTTGGCTAGGAAGGAAATACTGTCTCCCAACTCCAATTCCAGTGGACCTGGTGATGATGACAGCCATTTGGAACTCCAAGTTTTGCTAAGTCAAATTCCTACACAATATATTGAAAAATCTTCTCTACGGAAAAGAACTGAAGAATCAATTCGTGAGGAGGCAGATCGTACTGAAAAAATTAGGAGGATTAATAAGAGCCCAAACATTCACAAAATTGAGGGTTCTAACACAGCAACGAAGCACTGGAGCGATGTATGTATACATGTTACTAATTCTTTTTGTCACATAACTTTCATATGCAGGTTTGCCAATAGTGCAAGTAGACTTGGATAAATTATGACTATCTTCATTTTGTCATCTTGTATTTTTGATGTGACAATTTCCCCTGTGGTTTGCTACTTTAGTTATTTCATAAAGGTAAACCTACATTATGGACTTTAGCCCTAGAACAAGAATTATGCCTTGTGGTTTTCATTGTGTATGCCAAAAACTATGAATGAGCAAACATGTCAAACTATTTAATAAAAAGTTCCGGCGACTCTTAAAAAATGTGTCAACTTTAACGAGATAGATGTATGGAGCACACCTTGGTGTATAAACCATCTTTTGAAAACTGCAATATGCCACAATGCAAATGGACAACATTACATGGTTATTTTATAGAATTTTGCCTTTTGTCCTTCCAATTTATTCTGACTTCTGTGTCTGTCTTTCAGATATTGCTAAAATTCTCAACTGATACACAGCAGTTGCTCCTTCCATTAATTGATAAACTAAATATAAGATCAGTAAGATGTACTCCTCGCTTCCTTTATGACATTTTTTTATTGCTTTCTTTTTCTCTTCTTTTCAATATAGTTTTATTTTTGTTATGTAGATTGGTGTGCTGCATGATATTTTGGTTCATCTGCAGAAGTCTAAGATATATGAGATGCTCTGTTTTCAAATACAATCTCAGGTCTGATAAATTGAGTGAAAAGGATCATTATATCCTTTATGCATTTTTGTGGTTCTCATTGCTTCTTCTGATGGGAATAACAAATTGAAGCCTAACCATGTGCCTTCTACCACTGTTCTTGTATTTCTTCCACAGAAAATGTTTGATCAGTCCAGTGAAGTTTGGCATAAAAGGTGGTTACTCGTGTTGTCATTATTACTATTCATGGATATGGATGACTTTAGTCCTTATGTAATTGTTTGCAATTTAATTCTATGTCAGAAGTTCTGATTGGTGAGTTAATGTTGCAGAGTAGCGGAAACGAAAATGTTGCTTTATAAGTTACTATATGAAAAGGCAAGGCTGCAATTAATGTCTGTCAAGCGTGAGAAACTGCTGGTATTCCTCTCTTACTTTTTGTGTTTTACATTCCTCAGATATGTATATTCTTTGTCATCTGCCCTTATTCTTGTATGCAGAAAAGTGCACAACAATTAAGCTCTGCAATTCAGAAGTCTCAGACGCTGAAGTTGCATAGAAGATGTTTTTTTTTGCCTAGTGACATGGATACTACAATTGATGATACTCTTAGCAATTCATGCACAGTTAATTTGGGTAGCAAAAATGAGGTATATACATCATTTTTTTTAAAGATGTTAATGTGTCCTATAGGCCCTTCAGTCCCATGAATCCTCTCTTAATCATTTGCCAATAAAATAAAATTATGCCGGCAATAAGGAGCATTTTCTTAAATTGTGTAATTTGAGGGTATACAATTCCAGGAACTGTAAGACAAAAAAAGAATGGTTTGGCAAAATTTTTTGAATTGTGCTACATAAGAGTAGTTTAATCCTTGTTTAAAACTACATTAGTCAGCCCATATGATACAATGCTCTTTGCCTCTTTCTATCTAGAATATTTACTGAAAGGATTGGATGATTTAAGAACTTAAGGAGCTCTCTCTGTTTTTTTTTTCCTCAAATCCCAAGTGTCCCAATTTTTTTCCTCACATCAGAAGGCAGGGAGTTGTTTTCCAAGGTTTTCTCTGTTTTCTCCACTTCTAACCTTGCACCGTCCTCTCAATTCATTATTACCTGTCAAGAGGGGATTTGGTTGCAGGATTGCGTTGATGCATTGTTATAGATGATGGAACAAAGAGCAATCATTGTATGGTTGCTATGCTGAGTCAATGAATGATCCAGTTTCCTGAATTATCATTGGAAACGGAAGTATATGCCTTAATGATATTGCTTTCTCATTATGGCATAGGTTAGGGTGGAAGTCAGATCCATCAATGTGTAGCATGTAAATATTGAATGTCTGCCATTATACATGCTGCATTAATGTATATTGACTCAACTTTATTTTCTTCATGGTACATAATAAAGTTTTCTGTCTTGATATTTAAATAGTTCTTTGACATATGTCTCCATATTTGCTAATAGGCTTTATTCGTATCCATTCTGGTTGTGGAATGTTTTCAAAGATCTTGGTAAGAATAACAAGTTCATTTTCAAGTTTCATCATAAGTGCATGCTTTATTATTATGCAGGTTTCCAGGGAAAAGGTGGCCACAATGAAGCATGAGTTTGAAGCTTTAGATAGGAAAATAAAGAAGCTTACCAAATCTTTCCACAGTTACTGCAAAATAAAAGGAGAGCCAAGCTATTCTGAGACTATAGTACTGCTAGATGATCACCTGAAGAAGAAGATCTCTTGCAGGTTTATACATGAAGATTTGCAGGTCTTTCTACTTTTACTATGATTCTTATCATATGGAAGATAATGTTCTACTCCTAGATCACCGACAGTGATGTCTAATCTTTTATTTCATCAGTTATGGGAAGTTGTTGATTTCGGGAGCAGGAATGGTAAACAAAATATTGTTCTCAACTACCAAGGCTTAATCTGCCAAAGGTTGCTTCTTTGTTGATTTTTGTTTCTCTTTATTGGTATGCTATCCCCAATTGAGGCGTAAAGTGCATATTAATTAAAATATATACGTCTAATTGTATTCTTTCATCATGATGAGATACAGGTTTGCGATAAATGATAGTCCTATCCCTAGCATATATGTTTCAAACATATTAAATGACATCATTATTGCGAAGGTAATGTAGTCAATCATTTATCTATATATGCATGATTAGTTTTATTTGCTGTGCCCATTCTAAACCTTAGTGTTTCTTGTTCATTAGAACTTCCTTAACATGGATGCTTGTGTGGCATTTGCTTGTGTGCTAAATGCTAAGAACACAAAGAAGCATGTCGGATCCAAAAGTTTTGCACAAGAAACACAAGTAAGCCTTGCTCTTTTTTTTTTTGCACTTGATCCTTTTTTTGTCCATATATTTTTTTTCTTACATCAGAATTTAAATGATAAGCTACACAATAAGGGTAGCTCTCCCTTTCTCATGTTCCACCCAACTCATGATTCAAACTCGAGACCCCTTGATGGAGATCTCATGTCTTTACTCTTTACTGCTAGGCTGTCCCCTTGGGGACTTTTGTCCATATTTTGCTCTGGACTCTTCAAATGCAAACATGTATCGATCACTTATTAGATAATCTTCCAGTTCAATTAATACGAGAATGTGTTTGCTCTAGGTCATTTTCTTAGCTTGCCTACATATGCCTTAAAACATGTTGCATGCAATTGATACTTGTTTTCTTATGCTTTTCTATTATGGCTTTGGTTGTTAGATTTACTTGAGAGTACATGGAGTACAGCTCTTTCCCTCTCTCTCTCACTGTGTCTTGTAATTTCGTAGTATTTTAAAAGGGCAGAATTGACTGAATTAAACTGGGATTCTTTGTTACAATCAGTAGCTTCTTTCATTCTAATGCCATTTTGATTGCAGATTACCAGTGCACTACTACATAATCTGCTTGATGTGGTTGGAGAAGTACAATTAGCACAAGTAGAACTTAGAAATCTAGTCCGGACAAGCTTTCGTTCTTCCTCTGGTAACTAATAATTGTTTTTTATCCTTCTATGTTCCTTTTTATTTGTCTGTGGGTTTGGGGTTCTGACATTGACATTGTCAAAGAAGTCACAAATAGCTATGGGAAAGGATCTTGGATAGTCAAAATTTCAAATCTCATTAGAAAAAATGAGAAGAATTGTCAAAGGGCAAGGGCCATAGTGACAGTTTAGGTTGAGAGAAAAAGAGGAGAGAGGTGGAGTTTCCAAGAATCCCTTTCTAGGGATTTAGGATTAGTTTTATATGTTGTTTAGTGTTAGGATTTAATAAGAATATTGAATAACTAATTATAATTTATAAAAAATCAATATCTATTAGAACACCAGTTAATTCAATTTTTTGGTTCTGACTTTTTTTAAATAACAGAATTCTTTTTATTAAAATGACCGAAAACTAAACAAATTGAAAATTATACTGCCAAAATTAACTCAATGTCATCAGTTCAGTTCAGTTGTTCAATGATAATTGTGTAATGCTCACATTTATCTACAATTTCCTTTTCTATGTTCACCCGTGCGGTAATTGATCAATTGAGCCCACTGAATTAGCTTATATTATTTCTTGCTCCCTTTTGGGCATGGCCATTGAAGGATCGGCATCAGTCTGCCCCTTTTGAGCAATTCACTTGGCATTATCCTATTATTTATTTCTCTCTCATTCAATGTGTTTGACTTTACAGCGTTGGTTCCAAATTATTACTGTGGTAGAAATTTATAGCTTAGAAGGCCAGAACTAACCTTCACTTTTATGGTTTTCTCATCTGCAGTTGAGCAGCTTGATTTGCAGCTTTGTTTCCTTAATTTTAACAATGGTTGGAAGGTGATGGTGACTCTTGACATGACATGTTTGAAATGGTAAAGCTGGCATGACTTATTCTTTGTATCATTGCTAAATGTTTTGCAAACTCATGCCATATCCTTAGTAGCCTGCAGGCCAGTGCTGGTGCCTGCTTAGACTGGGGGATTTACGGTATTTTAATATGCAGTATCAAATTGACATTTAATATGCTTAGGCTGGAATCTATCATCATTTTACATTTACAGTATTGAGAGACTAAAATACCGTAAATGTGATACTTACGTGTTGATGTATAGTGCAATCATACGGTTGTATTCTCTTGGGTTCGTTTAATTTTGTACTTGCAAGAAATTTTGATAACATTAGTAACTAATATGTTATCCCCTCCCCTGAGAAATGAGAAAATTGCTTGAGCCAATAAATACGGCTAAATAGTATTCCGAGTTGATGATTTTAGACCTTTAACCTGTAGCCTGAAGTCACAACTTGTTGCATATGCGGTCATCATTTCTTTTATAATATTCATATCTCAGATGAATTGCATTTGCAGCTTTATGGTTTGTCAAATGATTAGATTGTCTGACAGTTGGGTTTCTGAAAACAGTGGGATTTATCCTTCTGACATCTTTCCATACCGGCTAGAAGCTTCGATTGCTGGGACATACACATCATTGCCTGAATCACTATCAGCTAAAATAAAAGCTGCAGTTGATGGTGTTAGAGTTGGGTATTCAAGAATTATACAGCTATGCAGGTGTATTTCCCAGGTGGTCAAGTCCTTGAGCACATGAACTGTGCTTCAGTTCCTTTGAGGGAAGAGATCTAATGCCTTTATATTTAGGTGTGTAGCTTATTTTTGTAGAATTCATAACACAGATAACTATCTCCTCAATTTGATAGATCTAACTCGTGTTACTCAATGAAATCTACAGTGAGCTTTTCATTGATGGCTACTATTAATCATTGTAATATTTATGCCCTCATAAACTCACTAATAAAATTTGAATGTGTCAATTTATAATATATGAGACACCTCCCTACACTGTTTAACCCTAAAAATCTATTTAGCCATTCAATTCTGGTTAGTTTCAGAATTTTCTTTTCATTTGAATGTAATATCTATTTATTGATTTCTTTATCATTACATCATCCTGAAGGGACTTTAATGTAGAATATCAGCAAAGTCCTAGCTGTGATTGCGAAGAGTTTATTAAAGCCTAGAATAGAACAGCCGAGGAAATGTGGTGGGAAAAGGAAGACTATGGCTAAAATGTTCGGCTGGTGTGCAACACATTTAATGATTTGATTAGATGTAGAATACTGATGTTGGGTTGTCAACATTCTGGTATTACAATTTGTAAACATGAGGACCACTTTCCAGTATTTATTTATGGGTAAATTACTATTTAGTCTTTTAATTTTGATCAAATTCACATTAAGGTTTATTTATTTTGAAAAAATAATGAATGTATTCCTTAATTTTAATTATGTTTACCACTTCAGTCTTTTCATTTATTTTTTTTACAAATTCCGTTAAAAATTTAAAAATAAAATTAAAAAAATAATAATAATTTTTGCTGTTCAAAATACATTTCTCTTTTTTTCCCCTTCTCTCCACAGCCACTCACAACAGTCATTGAAGGATCCACATAAAGCTTGAAGAAGGGGATTTGCATCTCCCATCTCACTCACCTTCCACATTGACTCAACCACTCAGACCCAAGAGAGCTTCTCGGCATTGGACTTGTGATGGCCGAAATCGGCCTTAGTGTTTTTTGTTGCATTGATCCAATCGGCATTGATGGCTCGCCGCGATTTGCTAGTTGGCGATGGCATAGTCACCGCCCAATACCCAAGTTCCAATTACTCGTAATCTAGCAACAATCAAAATAAAAAAAATGAAAAAGATTCATTAGAAAATAGAGCTGCAAATGAGCAAAACCGTTCGCGAGCGGCTCGATATTTGGCTCGATAAAAGTTCGTTCGGGTTCGGCTCGTTTTATAAATGAGTCAAGTTTGAATCTTAATTCAAAACTCGATTAATAAATGAACCGAGTTTGAATAAAACTAAACTCAGTTCGATTAGACTCGTAAACAATTCGATTAATAGGCTTGCGAATAAGCTCGTTTTTAATGTATTAATATATATATTTATGGTTTATGTTTTGTAATTATAAAATTAATAATGATATATGTATATAATTAGTATCACTAATATTATATTTTATAATTTCATTAAATAATTGAGAAGTTTAATTTAAAAAAAAAGAGTTTATGTTACATAATAATAATAATAATAATAATAATAATAATAATGACACTCCAAAAAATATATTTTAACACTCATATAATTTTTTTGATAATTCAATTTAACTAAGATACACATACTCTTAATTTTTTTGGAACATGTAATGCTTAATTTTATGATTAGATTTTTTTTTTTTTTTTATTGATTGGATGATTTAGTTTTTATATTAATTTAAATATAATTTTCAAGCTCGATTAAAGCTTAAGCTCGAAACGAGCTGAATTTAAGCATAATTTTTAAATTCGAATCTAAACTCGAGCTCGAAAAAAAATAACCAAGCCGAGCCCGAGCAAGTTAAAGCTCGACTCGCTCATTTGCAGCCCTATTAAAAATCAATGGACAACAAATACTTTAAAAGCTTTACAGATTGAAATTGAGCAAGAATGAGATGCAGAGAAAGCTAAGCCTCAATAGATGAGATGATGACCGTGGTGCGTTCATCGAGCTTGGATTGATTAGGCTCCATCGTCGCTGTCACCACCATCGGATCCCATCATTGCCGCCATCGCATGTGCTGCTTCGGTCTCCTCCATCGGTCACAGTGAATTTGGCTTCTTTTTGCCTTTATTTTGGATTTTCATATTTTCTTTTTCCATTTTTTCCATTTTTTTTCCATGTTTCATTTGTTACATATGATTTGAATTGATCAATTTATTTGTCAAATTATTTAATTCAAATTTCCTTTTTCCATTTGTTGGTGGTGATGGTGGTCGTTTTGGTATTTGAGGTGGTGGTGGTGCTGGTTGTTGATTGGGAGGTGGATTTGAAGTGGAACTACAATCACAATGACAAACACAATTATTTTGTGGATCATAATTTTTCACAATTGAGCAATTTAAAGGGCAATCGCAGTAACAAAAACTATCATTCACTATCAAAATTTTGAAAAATGTGAGTCATTATGTGTCAATTTTAGGTTTTTATAAATGCTTATTCATTCACTATAAAAAATGTGAGTTATTGTTTTATTGTACTGGATTTTGTATGATTGTTGGGTGAAATGGAAAATTTAAGAGTAAATGAAGAGTATTTTAGTCTTTTCATAAGTATTTAACTGTGAAAATGGATTGAAAGACTAAATAGTATGACGGAACTAAAATGCATGGATGTATTCATTAGTTTCTCAAAATAAAAAGATTTTAATGTGAATTTGATCAAAATTGAGGGACTAAATAGTAATTTATTATTTATTTATTATTGTGAATTAGTTTATGTGTATTGTATTAGGTAATGTTTTCAAATTCGGCCCGGTATTAGAATTGATGAAGGCAGAGAGTTACGGGTCAGAGATTCAACCGGGGTCGAACCGAAATTTTAAATAATATCATATATTTATTATTTATATATTAAAAAAAATATAATATACATATAATTAAAATTAATAAACGTTACTATAGCAATTAAATAATATTACTTAGAAAAAATATGAATTTGAGACAATTATTTAAAAAAAATATAGTAAATTAACTCATTAAGTGGTCATTTTGATACCCAAATTCAGGTGAGTTCCACTACTCAGTAGTAGGAGATCTATTCGGATTTATGTTTTCCTACGTAAGAAATAGTGAATGATAATTTGAAATTTAAAGTAAACTCTATACTAAGGAAAGTGAGTTATCTCACATTGGAAAAATGCAAAGTTTGAATGAGATATATATTCCAAGATTCATCCTTTCAAAGTTAAGAAAGTAGTCAAGAAAACTCTCTCTCTCGCGTACACGGAATGTAAATCCACGGTGGTGTTGGGCTTATGTTCAATGTGTAAGCGCACGATCTGTTTACACGAATGTTAGATCGAAATAAGCTAGTCTGTACCAACTTACATTTTGTAATTTTTTTATATTTAGTCCAATCATAAAGTTTTTTAATTAATTCAATTTTTTTTTAATTCAATCACAAAAAAAAATAAAAAAAGGAAAAAAAAATTCCTGGCCCGTTATAACAATCATGGTATTAAACCTATTTTTCTAGTCTGGAATTATTTTATATATATATATATATATATATATATATATATACACACATGTGTGTATGTGTAATGTGTGGACCATTAAAACAAGTCTTCTTTGATGTTAAATTGTATCAAGTGAGAAATTTGAAATTGAGGTGTGTATGATTTATGATTATTTCACATTATCGGATAAAAGTCTAATCTTGCTTTTGGAATATGCAGAGTTCTTTTGGTATTGGTATTCCTG
>CATKHJ010960632.1:0-18263 GCA_949750685.1 Vernicia montana
AGCCCATATGATGTGGTTTAGGGGTTAGGAAAATCCATAACCCTAAAAACCTATTAGATAGGTTTAGAGGTTAGAGATTTTTCTAACCAAGCTCACAATGTAATTGCCATATGAAGACATGTATGAAATTGTCATTTAACCCAAAAGGATACAATGGGCATTTTCATTATTGTCTTAAAGTCAAAAAGCAACTCAATTTCATAATGACTTCTTTTGCTTTAACAATAGTTGTAAAGGTATAAAGAGTTTTTGATGATTGTTTTTGTGTAGAGAATTAATCACTATTCATCATCCTGTTCAAGAAAGGGTTTAGAGTTGAGAGAAAAAGAAAAAGAAGAAGTGTTCTTCATTTTCATTGTTCTTCATATCTGTAATACCCTATACCTTAAAGAAACATTTTTATGTAAATATAGACTTAATTGAATGCTTGATAAATTGAAATGTAAATTGAATGTGATTGCATGAGGAATGAGTATATGTGTATATGAATGAATATATGTGATTAAAATGAATATGGATAGCATTGAAAGTAATTAAAAGATGATTGACCTTTGCCATGATTTGTGAATAGTGTATAGTATATGGACCATTATGGTAATTAATTGTGCTGGAATTGTGATTGTAAGAAAATTAGTTTATTATGTTTTGCATGGTTCATTGAACCTAGTCAAAATGTATCACCTTTCTTTGCAAATAGAATTGAGTTGAAGGATTTAAAATGAATTTGGCCATCTTTTAGATTTGAAGACCAAAACAAAATCATTTCTTCATCTTCTTAATTTTCTCTAGAGTAAGAACAAGCTTACTCTCAAGCCAACTCACCATAGGTCGAGGCTCTCCTCTTACCAAAATCTTTTCAAAACTTCTCGAGCCAACTCGCCATAAGTTGAGGCTCTCCTTATACCAGAATCTTTTCAAAACTTCCTGAGTCGACTTGTCATAGGTCGAGACTCTCCTCTTACTAAAATATTTTCAAAACTTCTTGAGCCAACTCGTCATAGGTCGAGGCTCTCCCCTTAGCAAAATCTTTTCAAAATCTATTGAGTCGACTCGCTATAGGTTGAGGCTCTCTTTTCCATCCTCCTTTATCTTGAAATCACCCACACCCATCACCCAAAAGTGTTTAAACACTCACCTAGGCATCAAGCTGGTTCCTTTTAACATCACCTTTTCATATAACCAATCATTGGTTCAAGATATCTAGTTTTCATAAACACCTTTATGCTTAGAATCTAGATTACCCATCATGGTCACCACTCAAAAATATCACAGATTTGTCAGACCTTCCTAAGACAGCCCTAGGAACTTGTCGAAGAATCATTTCACAACCTGCTAGTCACTTTGTTTCAAGATTATGTTTAAGAGTCCATATCGCATGCAAATTGCATACACAGAGCAAATCCATGAATCCACCCTCTTGAATTCATACATTCATCCATTGCATGCATCATCACAAGTTATCCATAACGTAAAAATTAAACAAAAAGTTCATTAATCCAAAAACATGCATACATAAACATGCATCATTTGTGCACCAACATCCATGCATATGCAATATCTACAGTCATACATCATCATGCATAAACCAAGCTAATGGCCCTTCCTCATATGCATCCGTCAATGGTCATCCACCAAGCATTTTTGCTCTTCCAAGCTGAGTTGAAAATCTATAGATAGTCATCTCTATCTGATGGGCCACCCTATGTGCTGAGCCTAATCCAAGATAATCTACATGAGAAAGCAAAATCATTTTTGTCTCATCCCACCTTTAGCGATGTGATGGTCCTAAGGCATGGGTAACCATAAAGGTACCAACAACCCATAGAATCCAATTTACATAATATTACAATACAATCAATACACGTTTGGCAGCATATCAGCTACAATTATAACAATACCCTAGACTCACAACCTGCATTAAGGAGGCACTTCCATATAAAGCACTTCTATATTCTCAACTTCATATAAACCAATACAAATCCTCCTAATATTTTATCTTTGTTAATCACATTACATTGTATCAAATATTAATTTCTATGTTCACTTAATTATATGACCTTACAGTTTCTAAATCATATAAAGAATTCAATTTAATCAATTATTAGCAATGGAACCTCAAACAAAGTCAGAAATGGTCTTGGGCCATGAGGCGCTCAACGGACCTTTCTGGATTTTGAATTAATGCACAATACTAAACCAATATAGTCCATGGAGCTCTAAATGATTCGTTTCAAACAATAAGCTATAATCAACCTTACTCTCAGCGAAGTAATTCCGAGTAGAGGTAAATACTTGAGATCCACTTGCTGAGTCCGCTACTGAACCTAAAATAAAACACTATAAGGGTGTGAGCGATGCTCAGTGAGTACTTTATAATAAACAAAAAACAATATACTAGTGTATGTTTAATAATAAAATTATCAGTTTTAAAATATAATAGTATAGAAGAAATAATTTTTCAGTAATTTAACAGTTGAGGTTAAATAGTAGGATTTCAAAGGAACAGTGTAGGAGAGTCAATTTTTTTATGATCAATGACAACTAGAATTCAATATCAGGATATCAATGTACTAATATGGAAGAAACAATTTTTCAGATAATCATGGTAGTGGAGTGTTGATTTTAAGATTCCAATATAATACTGTAAAAGACACAATTGGGAATCCAATAATGATGATCAATAACAATTACGATTCAATGACAATGATCAATAATGGTTAAGCTTCAATACGCTGATCAATAACAGTTGGTTTTTAATAACAAGAGTCGATAACAATATTAATGGTTTATGACGGTCAAGGTTCAATAACAATGGTCAATAATAAATACAATGGTTAATAACAATCGTAATTTAATATCAGTAGTTAATAATAATCAGGATTTAATACTAGTGATCAGTAACAATAACAATGGTCAATGATAGTCGGGGTTCAATAACAAAGGTTAACTACAATGACAATGTTCAATGACAATGGGAATTCAATAACAATAATCAATAACGATCGGAATTCAATGGTAGTGACCAATAATAATCGAAATTCATTGACAATGAACAATGACAGTTGGGATTCATTAACAGTGACCAATGACAGTAGGGATTTATTAGCAGTGAACAGTAGCAATCTAGATTCGATATCAATGATCAATAACAGTTGGGATTCAATAATTTTAATTTAGCATAAATCACAGTATTGGAAGCGGTGTGCTTCCCAATATAAATAGTGGAGTGGCGGCTAATGCCTTACTCACTCATGTCAATAAACAATGGAGTGGCAGCTATTGCTTGCTCACTCATAACAGTATAAAGTGTAAGACTGATCAGGTCTCACGGCTAGGACCACCCCTCCTAGCTGAGGCGGATACACTCACCCTATTCGCAGGCTTTTCCTGTGTGCACACAATCTGATGTAATACCCACATCAGTCAGGGATTTCAACTTTCAGTAATATAGTGTGATCTCTTTGGATCCAGTATGTAAGCTTTCCGATGCTTTAGGTTAACAGTGTAAAATGATGAATTTTATCATATTCAATGAAAGTTGAACAATTGAGGAAACAATAGATTCTATAAATAAATTAATTGATTTCTTAATGGAACATAATTATGGAAACAGTTTATCGCTTAGGACACGTTGAGTGTTCAATAGAGGAATATTAGACCAAGAATGGATTTATTACGTTGATAGAATTGATATGATAATGTTAAACTTTTTTACAATATTCAGTCTGAGTACAATTTAGTACTCAAGGACAAATAATAGGAAATAGGTTGAAGGCCTCAATAAAGGGATTCAATAATAACATTTAGGTTGAAGATTTCATTAAAGACTTTAATTAACAATAGATAGGCCAAAGGCCTCATTAAAAGAAATAAATCAAACAATTATTCTATCAAAGAAAGGTAAGGTTTTCAAGGTACTCACCTTAACTTCCTTAGCTCCTAATACAAGCTCTTAGTATACTTGATAGTGACGCTTCTCAATTTCTGAACATCTATTCCCTTTTAGGTTCTACGTTGAACCATATCCTTTATACCATTTAACCAAAAATTATTAATTACCTTATTAATTTGACTATTTCAATTCTAACTCTAATACTATCGTTTACTATCAATGCAATTCAGTATATTCAGTAGCTTATACATATGCCTATACAGTAGTCTATAATATTCATTCATTAATTGCTTTTTAGCAATTCAATATTCTTTCACATTAGATTAATATTGAATAATCACATTTAATTCATTATTTATATGCATATACGAAATGATATCATTTGGTGTAAGAAAGAAGTCAATCTTTGAAATAGAAAATGTTGAAGTCTACCACACGGTTCATCACACGCCCATGTGACCACCCATGTGGTAAAGGGATTTTATCTAGAATCGTCAAATGCCCGTGTGGCTGCCCGTGTGACAAAGGGAAATTTATCCAGAATCGTCACACGCCAATATGGTTGTCCATGTGACAAATCTGGCAACTAAATTTGAAGGTGGAGATCCAAGTACTTCAAATTCACTAAGTCATATCTCACAATATACATATCTACTTTAAATTTCCTTTTACACAAAGCTTATACACATATCAATTATCATTTTTCATGTTTTACACTTGACATAATTTAGTCTCTAAATCCATCTTTTGGACTACTCCATCAAGCAATTTAAATTCAATCAATTCATCAATTCTTTCATTTCACTTCATAATATATCCATAAATATCAGAAAACCAAAAGAATTAATTTTCCTCCATTAATGTCCATATAAGCCGAATTCAACAAGAACAAGAAGAGAAATTTGTAACCCATCAAAAATACACACTCCTAATCATATTAGAATTGAAATTCAAGCTTAGATTTAATGATTACCTTGAGATTTCTTGATGGAAATTGAATGGTGGCAGGTTGTCTAGATGGGGAGAGCTAAATGGTCTTTAACTTTTAGTTTTGAAGATGAGAAATGAAAAAGAAAGAAGAAAAATCTAACTTTATATCATGGTTATCAAGAATGAATGGTAGAGATTTATTACTTTAATCCAATAGTTGTAATTAATAACCATATTTTTGAATTTCTAGTAATAATAAACATATAGATAATCATCCATAATTTGATGATAGCTAATTAGATTTTTTTTCCAATTTAAGAAATTGCTATATAAAGTCCAAATTGTTGTTTATTTAAGATGTGGGGTCTACCTCCATTTATTAAATTTGACCAATGTTTCTCCATGTATTTTCAAGTAATTTTTCCTTTCCCCTAACCATAGTGGCCGGCCATGTTATAACATGGATGACCTTCCACTTGCCTTATATGTTCATTTACAATTAGCTCGCTCTTTCGACAGTTTTTTTATGAAATGACCGTTTTACCCTTCTTTTTCAATGTACCTTATTGTAATCGATATCAATGAAGTTCATTGACTTTATTACATTGATCATATTCATAACATTTTTATGAGTTCATATATATACCATAATATCTCATAAGTAGAATTAATTTAAAGAAAATTTTTATTTGCACTTAACCGGGTCCCGTTTGAGTTCCTATTTAATCTTATTTTCTTAATAACCATTCAATTTGTCTTCCAATGACATTACTGTTAATACTAGCTACTGACAGAGTCCAAGTTATTACAATTTTTAATGAGGATCATTTCCAAAAGTAAAATGAAGGTCTCATCAGGGGGCATCACCTTCATTTTACCAAGGATCATCTCCGAAAGTAAAAGAAAGGTCCCATCAGGGAGCATCACCTTCATTTTTAGCAATAATCATTTCCGAAAGTAAAAGGAAGATCTCAAGTCATTATTTTTTGTCAATTCATCACATTTCATACCTGAAATAGCTGAGTTGCTTTTATCCCTTGTCAGAGGCATCACCTTCAAAATCATCAAGTCGTCTTCAAAGTTACCTTCTTAGCTGAAGCAACTAAATGACCCTCTATCCATTTATCAGTGACACAGAAGCCAGATGCTCATTGTATCAAGCCAAACAAACCCTTCTCCATTTTCAAAGACCCATCAAATCAAGTGGCAATCTTACAAATCTAACCGACAAAGTGTGACTTTCAAAATCTTAGCAAAGTCCCTTCAGGCCTTCTGAAAGGCCCAATCCATCATCCTTTAAGCCCAAGTTTCTTGGCACAACCAAAATCAATCATATTTCATAAATCATCCTTCAAGCCCATATTCCTCAACAAAATGAAAATCAATCATCCTCAAAGCCTGAGAAAATAATTATTCTCAAAGCCCAAACCAACTTTGGCATCCTTATCTCTCTAAGCCCGAATTCATCTCTCTAAACCCATTTTGGTACAATCATCCCTAAATCACTAAACATTCGTTAAAGCCCAAAAATCCCTTTTTGGCAGAAAATATTTCAATACCAAAGTAAACCCTTTGGTCCAAGCCAGAATCAATCAAAACGGAACCCATTTATTGCTAAAGTGACTGAGTCAGCTTCCTTTCAAGTCAATACCACTAACAGTGGGGCTTCTCCCCAAAAAACCCCTCAAATATGACACCTTCCAAAACTAACCGGTACTAAACTGAGCGACATCCTTCCGAAATTGACCGGTACCTTTTCGAAGCTGACTGACGCCTTCACAAAGCTGACCAAAACCCTCTCAAGTCGGACACCTTCTCGAATTTGACTGGCACCTTTCAGGACAATTACCCCTTCTTAATGCCATAATGGTTTATGTCGACCTTTCAGTGGTCCAAATACTCAGTTCATCAGAACATTCTCATCTTTAGACAATCCCAAAATGACCTTTAAGACTTATATTTTTCAATCAACTGACAACCTTTACACAGAACAAGGCCCCCTTTTCTCAGGCAACCTTTGCACAGAGCAAGGTCCCCCTTTTCAAACAACCTTTGCACAAAGTAAGGTCCTTTTTTTCAAACAACCTTTGTACAGAGCAAAGTCCCCCTTTTCAGACAACATTTGCACAGAGCAAGGTTTTTATTTCCAAATAATCTTTGTATAGAGCTAGGTCTCTCCCAAGCAAATCAATAATCTTCCACCTGATTATGACCGCGGTATCATTCTGACTATGCTTCAAAGCTAAGCAGTTGTCCTTCACCCGACCCTGATTGTGGTAACAATCTTTCACCTGATTCTGACTGTGGTAACAATCTTTCACCCGATCCTAACTATGGTATCCATCTTTCGCTCGATTCTGACCACAATACCATTTTGACTATGCTTCCAAGCTAAGTAGTTGTCCTTCACCCAACCCTAACCGTGGTGACAATCTTTCACCCGATTCTAACCATGATAACCATCCCTCTGGTTCTTTTTTTCCACCCTCCCCATCCTTCACCTAAAAATATCTAGCCACTAACCTAGATATCCCTTTGGTTCCTCGTTCCACTTCTATTTATCAATCAATTTCCACCCATAAATGCTTAGAGATAATCACCTAGACATCCCTGTAGTCCATTCTCCCGCCTTTTTATCAAAGTCAGTCACATCCTCTACCCATAAATATTTATGAATGATTGCTTAAACATACATGTGGCTCCTACTGCCATCTTCCTTTTAACCATATCTCTCACCCAAACATGTCCAAGCACTGACCTAGACATCACTTTGGTTCCTAGAACCATCCCTTCTCCCGAGTTCACTATCATCATAATCGCCTTACAAACAGGACAATTCTGATGAGGGGGAAACTATGAATCCTCAATTTTGCACTCTTATGATGCAGCCGCAGCTTGACACCTACTAAGTTTAGTGCGCTATGCACAGCCAATACGGCGGACACTTTTTCAATCCTGATCGAACTTTCTGTATCAGACAATATTTTTCCAAAACTGACTGAATTTTTCCCAAATCTGACTGTCAAATTACCTGATAATTAATTTCAAGTCCATCGACACTGACCTATAATTTTTTAGAATCTCAAAATCCTCAAAAACTTACCCGGAAGCCCTGAAAACTGACTCGAAAGCCCCAAAAACTGACCCGGAGGACCAAAACCAAAAAATGCCAAGCTGCCACGTGGTTGTCCGCTAAAACACCATGAGGATCCGAAGGATCTCCTGGCGGCGACCGCAAAAATAGTTCACGAATGAGCCAAAACCCTTGCGTCCGCCGCAGCCCATTTGGCATGTCCGACACGCGTGGTACTGACGCGTTTCAGCGTGTCAAACTGTGGCAACAGTGTCCACCAGTCAAACTAATAGATCTGCCAACATTTTTAGCAAATCTGCCGAAATTTTTAACGGTCGCAGCTATAAAAGTCTGTGAATCCACGCAAACCTAGTGCGAATCCGCAACCCGCCTTGGCAAATGGTCCCCACTTCTGCCCTGGAATTTTTGTTTTTGCCCCTTTCTCATCCCATTTTTTGTCTTTTCACCTCACCTTACTTTACCTATAAATACCCCCCTCCTCTCCTTCATTTTCTTCACCTCTCAAGCTTGTGTAGATTGGCTATCCACTTGCTTCTTTCTCTCTCTCTCTCTCTCTAATTAATCTCTCATACTCTCTGGGAGTAGCCCCTAAATTAATTAATTTCTCTTTGATTTTAATTAATTTTAGGTTAATTAATCATATTAATTAGTTAATTAATTAATCATTTTAATTAATTAATTAATCTTTTTTTTAAGTAATCAATCTCTCAAACTAATCCCCATTAGGGTTAATTTAATCCAATCCACCATTCTATCCTCCTTAGGTTAATCTCACTTAATCCACTCTCCTTGAGTAGGATTCCTACATTCTGACTCTAATAAAATAGAATTTCGATCCTGAAAAACACTCCGCCCACTCAAAATCTCCCAAAGAGAAGGTATAACATCTTCTCTCATCAGCTTAAAAATCCCACCAAATCAAATCAATCTGACCAATCACTAAACCCCATTCACCTCACCATGGAATGAACTACGTGAGTTTTGATCCTCATCCAATGGGGTATGTAGGCATGCTTGGAATTTAACTCCACGCCTCAAATCCAAATCCCCAATCAATCCTTTTCCTCTCTATTTTTGTAAATATTTGTATTTAATTCTAATGTAATTAGTTAATTAATTATTTTGGAGTAAAAGAGCAATCATGTGATTTCCCTAGTACTCTTAAAGAGCTAGAGGAAATTGTGAACCCTTAAAATTACACTTATTTGTACCTTACTAAACCTTGAAGACAGTACTCAGGTCTCGAAAACTGAAACAGGTTGAAATGGGTCAAAAATGGGCCGAACCGGCAGAGACTGGGCCAATGACTGCAGGGCTTTTTATGATGACCGCACAGCCACGTGCAGTCATGATTCTGTGACCGCGCATGGCACGTACGGTTCCGCAGGGAGCATGTGAGGTCACAGACCCCGTTTCACGATCCCACATTGAAAAACATGAAATTTGGCCTCCAGCTCTCTCCCTAGTTGATGGGTCAAAAACATGAAAGGAGACCCCCCCTTCCCCCCCCCAAACTCATTTGGGGATCATGGAATTTGCTTGATCAACCCTCTGATCTCAAAGCAAACAGTTTTTATCTTGGTCCGCCAATAAACGAGCTCCCTAGTTTCAAGGTTGTTTTTTATTTTCTTTTTACTTTTTGCTTTGCAAAATAAGTTGGGTTGTGACTTTCTGAGCCGACCCGACAAGTCAAAAGTTCCCCGCCGCCAAGTCTCCAAAGCTGCTCAAGCGCAAGGTAAGCTTCTTTTCCTTTCTCTTTTCATTTTCTTTATTTATTTAATTTATTTTTTCCTCCTTGAGATTCGCTTTTAATTAGTTAATTAAATTGGTTCATCTAGGTTGTTAGTTAATTAAAATCTGAAATAATTACTTCAACTTGGTAGATCAATTAGGTTAATTAATTAATCCAACCCTCCCTAAATCAATCAATCAAAACATGATAAAAGGTTAGACTAAAACCCCTTCGCAAGAAGGGAGAACTGCATGAGTTCTAATTCCCATTCAAAGAGATACGCAGGCATGCTTGGTCCAAGCATCAAATCTAACTAAAACTAACAAACTTCTCCCCTCATCACCTTCTTCACTTTAATTTATTTTGTTACATTGATTTTATTAGGATTAGTTTGGGGAATGTGTGACTTCCCTAGAACCCATAAGAGTTAGAGGAAGTATCCCCTAATTTGGATTTTTTTTTTTGTAATTTTAACTTATATTTCTCTTTTTTTTATTTCCTCCTTTTTTGTTTATTTACATAATCATGCATTTGCTATATTGTACATAATTCATGAAATTAATTTTTAAAGTCATAATTTTGTTAAGTGCCAAACTAATTAAAATGAACTTAAAACCTAGTCCCCGAATCCATTTTGGTTTTGAGGCTAATGATATTTTTCCTTTGGGATATCAATTGGAGTCAATTTGGGTTTTTTCCTTATATTTTTCCAATTAAAATAAAATTAAGGTGGCGACTTTAAAGCACTTTTCAAAATCAACCAATCTGAACCCGAGGGTTCCATCGTGAGTATAAACCCAAATGAGCATTTTGATTCCCTTTCAGTGGATCAGACCGATGCTCGGGCGAGACCTCACGGTTGGGGACTCCACTAGGGACCACCTTCTTTTTAATAAAATAAAATAAGAGGACTAATAATTGGTTAAAAAAATGTTTGGCTTTTAATATAGTTGTGGCTTTCATGCATCATTTGTATAGGCTCATTGCCTTTTAACCTAGTTCTTTAGGAAGACAATGGATAGTGAGTAGCATCAAGTGGGTAACCCTTCTTAGGTCTATTCACCGATAATGAAATCATCCACCCCGCGACGAATCTTTTGATCCTTTCAAAGGTGTAACGAGTAAGCACGTACTGTTGGAACCATGCAAGGCTCCTTGACTCACATGTGGTTAGGTATATTGTTGCTCTAGTGTGATGGGTACCCAATTCCAACCACCCTTACCCTTTAATGTAATGAACCTGGAACTTGACGTTATATATACCATAAGCCAAGCCCTTACACATCTGCATCTTCATGAAATATTTTCCCATGCATATCATGCATCCATAATGTACAAAAAATAATATGCATTCATCTCAAACTTAGGTTATACCTAGAACCAATGAAGGGTCAACACTCTCAACTCTATCCAATTACCTTCACCCCTAAGCCTTTAACCTAAGCACTACCCATAAGCCCAACATCCTTGGCCTATTACCTTCAAAACAAACCCATTACCCAAAGCCCAACAACCTTTGGCCCAAATATACCCCAAATCTCCAAAGCCAAAGACATTTGGCCCAACATGCTACCCCAAAGCCCCTACCATCACATCAAGCTCAAGATAATTGGCACCTCATCTACCTTAAAGACCAAAATATTTGGCCTACTATCACTTCAAGCCCAAGATATTTGGAACCTCATCTACCCCAAAGCCCAAAATATTTGGCCTACCATCACCTTAAACCCAAAATCTTTAGCACCTTATCTCTCTTAAGCCCAAGACATTTGGCCCACCATCTCTTTTAAGCCAAAAATCTTTGGCACCTTATCTTTCTCAAGCCCAAAATCTTTGGCACCTTATCCTTCTTAAGCCCAAGGGGTTTGGCACCTTATCTCTCATAGCCCAATACCTTTGGCCCATCTTACTTTAAGCCCAAAAATGGTTGGCCCACAACACCATATGGAATCCTTTTCCCTTAGAGTTTATAAAGCCCTACTCCCATCATCTTTTCATATCCTCACCCACCACTCACTGGGTTTTCTTTATTTTTGCCTTAAGGTACCAATGGCTAACTTGGTTGACATGGCTGCCCTAACTACACTTGTCACCAGCCTCTTTAAAAAGCAAGAGGAAAGTCTCTATGCCATTCTTACCTCCGCTCTTAATGCATAACAAGTCCAAATTGAGGAACAATGAAAATCTATCATTGAGGAAGTTCAAACTATGATTAGCCAAACCATCCTTAACTAGGCTAGTCCAAATCCAGCCTTGAATCAGACCACTCCAAATCTAAATCGAGCTAATCCCAATCTTGTTCATGCCTTTGCCAATACTACCTCTATTCTAAACATCACTACCCAATCTACTACTTCCTCTCCTGCAAATCCTTTTCAAAAGAAGTAAGTTTTCTCTCACCCCGACCTAAAAGCATTCATAAAGAAACTTGAAGCTATGGAGAGAACTATCAAAATCCTAAAGCACCGCAGTGACTTGATTGATATGGATAGCTTGACCTTGTTTCCTGATACCAGGCTTCCTCCAAAATTCAAAATGCTTGAACTGGAGAGATTTGATGGAACCTCTTGCCCCAAGACCCATTTAAAGATATATATGGGGATAATGAAACCTTTAGGACTTAGCAATAAGCTCCTTGCTCAGTTGTTCCAGCAATCCCTAACCGGTGGTTCCAAGAAATGGTTTTTTTCACTGGACAAGAGCCAAAAGAGAACATGGGATGATATTTGTCATGCTTTTGTCAAACAATATCATTACAATACTGAAGTAGATGTCACCAGGCGTGATTTAGAAACCACCAGACAACTTCCAAATGAGTCCTTCTCCATGTTCCTTACAAGGTGGAGGGCTAAAGCTGCTCAAATGGTAAACCGACCAACCGAACAATAACAGATGAACATCCTTATCAAAAACCTACTCCCAGCTTACCGAACCCAGTTGGTAACCCAATACCTACCCACCTTCAAAGCTTTGGTTGCAACTACATCAAGGGTTGAAGATTGCATCTGAAGCAAATCATTTCAACATGAATTCTCCACCACCGATCTGAATAGTGATGAAAAAACTAAACCCCGTGATTTTTAAGGCTAAGACCGACATGTCTAAATCCCACTTTCCCTTTCAAGCTGAATCCATCATTATGATCTATGCATCTTCAACAAAGTGGAAGACAGACCCCACCTCATCCCACCTTACCTCTGCCCAAGTAGCATGTTATAAAGGAGTTCAAGCTCAACTGATCTGACTTGTCTGAGATTAAGTCCAAATTCAAATCCGAGTCCAAGTCTAAATTTGAGTCAGGGTCCATGTTTAAAGTCCAAGTTTGAGTTCGAGTCTAAGTCATTCATTTTGTATTCTTTTTCTATTTTGTATTATCTTCTCATTTTGTAATAAAACATTTATGTTTCTCGTGCACTTCTCTTTTCTCATCTTTCTTGTTTAAGTCTAAATAGTTGTGTCTCAAAAAAAAAGAATGAATAAAGATAAATAAGCAATAGAATTTGGCAAACATTTGCATTTCACCATGATCACCACCATGACTTGGACAAATCAAAACTTGAGGTGTTTCTTGTGCCCACATCAGCCGCTTCATTGGCTCCAACCAAAGGATAGTCGAGATAATAAAGAACACCAAGTGGTGATCTCTTCAATTAGAGCAGTCGAAGCGAAAGGTAATCCAATGAAGTTACTCATTGCACTTTTGGGTAATCAAACATAGCACCTCAATAAGGGGCAACAATCTTAAAAAGGACCTAATATCCTTACAAGTTTTCTCTCTAGACCAAGGATTCAATAGAATGGTCTAGACAAAGGTCAGAGCCCCAAGATGAAGGAAAGCAGTAGCCCAAATCATGGTGGGATAATTTTTAAAAAATGCCAAAATTCATTGATTAGCTTGCTAAGTTGAAAACCCAAAAGGGCAGCTTAGGCAGAAATTAGAGCAAGCTCATCGAGTTGAAAATCCGAAAGGGCAGCTAGGGCAAAAGTTAGAGCTACAAAAACAAACAAAAAAAAAGAGTCATCCTAGTCAAATCATTTTGTCCCTTAACCCCTTATCCCACATTAAAGGCATATCTTCCTAAGTCATCATCCTCCGGCTAATCCCTCATTAGGGGCACACCTTCTGAATTGTCTTCTGTTAATCCATCATGGTCATGTCTTCCCTATCATCTTTTGTTAATCCATCACGTTGCCCTTATCATTCAGTAGGGGCATATCTTTCTCGTTCATCCATCACGTCTCTTAGCTCAAGCAACTAAGTAGCCCTTATCATTCATTAGGGGTATATCATTCAAGTCATCTATCATGTTTCTTAGCTCAAACAACTAAGTAGCTCCTCTTAGCCATCAAAGAGCACATATTCATGGTCAATGTCCAAATCAATCCAATGTCTCACCAAAAGTCTCGTCACCCTAAGAGTCTATTCAATCTTAGACAATAAGATAATTGTATTTATCTTCTCCATAAATCATGCTACAGTAGCAAAATCATACAACTTCCCCAAAACTTTTCAAAAGATCCAACCTACCATCCTTTCATGTTAGAGTATATGCCCTAGATCTGTATATATATGTTATGTAAATGTAAAACAACATCTTAATAAATGGCAATAAATATATGTTTCTTTATATGAAAATGTTCTATTGCATTAAATGTATATTTGTAGTCCATTAGTATTTTGTAAGAGGATCTATTCTTAAGTGTTGAGAATATGAATGACGGATAGCTCTCAAACAAATACTTTAAATGTTCATGGTCATAGGAATAATGACTGGGCATCATTAATTCCGGAAGATCGTCACCTCTCTTTAAATTCTATAATTAGTATGTGATACTTATGATTATAGAGGCAGTGAGCATCATGCTGCTTGACAAAAGTTATCGATACAAATATGTGGATATTCATACAATGAATAGTTAAACTGTGACATTAGATGATGATAGCATGGAGTTTTATTGCTAGTCAATAAATCATCGTTTAGGTCATAATTGTACATATAGTCCTTTGACTTGAGGGACACTGTACCTCATTCATTGGTGGTTTGGATTTATTACTGCTTACATACTGATGCTATTCATGTAAAGGTATATGGCATGTGATGGTTCTAACTAGTTATGTATAGAGATAAGTGATCGCCAAGAGAGAATTCATTAACTTGAATAAACGAGGAAGAAATCCTATGCTATCTAATTATTCTTGATAATCAAATCCTTGGTCGAGGTAGTTAAGATTCATGTAAAGGGTTTCTATTAGGAATCAATTTATCAAGAATTAGAATTGAGATATAGACATATGATCAAAGCATATTAGGGTTTGACAAATCTATAACCCTAGCTAAGATTGGGATTTCGTAATGAAGGGATTTTAGTGTACTTTAATTATGATCAATGGTCCATGGAATGGATAAGTAATCAAACACTTACATTCATTCTAATTATATAGTCATGATATGTTTTGCTAGACGTCACTCATGACTTATGGGACTAAGGGTGAAATAGGGATTTCTCATTAGTAGAGAAAAATATTTTATTAATCCCATTGCTAATTAGACATGATCATAGAAAGTCACACACCCAAAAGTAATTATTTTTCAAACGTAAAAGGTTCACCATAATAATTAATTAAAGTGTTTGATTAATTGATTAGTGATAAAAGGATTGAACTTGCGATTAAGTTTACAAGGACACTAGCATGTCCTAAAGTTTTAATCCGCAAAGATTTCTTTTTCAATTAAATCATAATTTATATATGATATAAATTGAGAAGGATTAAATTGATTAAGTCTATAGATAAATAAATGGAATTAATTTTGAGCTTAATAAATAACACTAAATAACTAAAGCCTATATGTGATATAGAGATAGCTTATTTAGGGGTCAAATGATTTTGCTAACACTAAAGCCCATATTATGGATTTAGAGGTTAGAAATTCTCAACAACACTAAAGCTCATTTGATGAGTTTAGGGGTTTGAGAAAATCAATAAGACAAAAGGCTATATATTGGGTTTAGGGGTTAGGAATCTTGAAATAACCATAAGGCCCATTTGATGTATTTTAGGGGTTACAAAAAATCTATAACCCTAAAGCCCATGTGATGAGTTTTAGGGGTTAGAGATTTTCCACCTAACTCAAATTGGTAATTTCTACTTCTAGGCTCAAATGAAATATTCATTAAACTAAAAGGGTAAAATGGACATTTCATAATTGCCTTGAAAGTCAACAATAGCAACTCAATTTCAAATTGGTTCCTTAATAGCCAACCAAAGGAGTTTTGGCTATACAAGGGAAATGAATATTTTTGCTATAGTTATCCCTTGATCATCTTCTTCAAGTGTAATTAAGAAAAAGAAAAGAAAAGAAAAGAAGAAGTGTTCTTCATATTTTCTTGTTCTTGATATCTAATCTTTAGTTATTTATGAAAGAACAATAGTTTCTTAAAAAGAGTTGATCTATCCATAGCAATAAAAAGAAATCCAAACACTTAAGGTTTGCTAAGGGAAGGTCTTGATTTCATTTGGACTACCAAAGAGAGGAAATCAAGAAATCCAAAGGAAACCAAAGGTAGCTTGAAGGTGAAAGCTTGGCGTGGAAATTTTAGAGGCTCAACACTTGGGGAGCTTGAGGAAAAGAAAAGATTTAAAGACTTAGGCTTCAAGAGGTAATATGATTACCACTTGTTCTTTCTTTTTTTACATATGTGTTTTACATATTAATTAAAGTTGATTGCTTGAATGTTTATTGGACCTAAAGTTGGGTGTTGTGAAATTTTAAATTGTTTGAAATTTCACCCACCAACTAGCTTCCGCTTAATTTGCCCCCAATATTCCTTCATTTCAAACCCAAGATCTCCTTGGTAAAATCTCATCTTTCAAGGGCCAAGCCCACCAAAAATCCCAAGTCTCTCAAAACTCATGATCCTTGAAGCCTAGTTTCCTTGGCAAAGCCAAAATCAAGCCATGACTCCCAAGGCCTATCATCCTTAGGCTGATTAAAAAGGGCCTAAACCAGTCAAAGCCCATCCCAAGCCTCATTGGTAAATCATACCATTCTCCCGAAACCAAGCCTCCTTGCCAAAACATATCATCACTAAAGTACCAGTCATTTAGACAAGCAAAATCAAGCTTGCAAACCAATTGGTCAAATCACCTCCAAAACCCATGTCCAGAGGCAGACTTTTAACAGATGGGTCACACAAAGCCAACCCACCATCTTTATCTTTGAAAAGGCCCAACTTAACTGAGTCTTCCCCTCCTAATCTTTTCTAAGGGTAAAATCTGACCAAGCCTTCCTACCTAAATCCTCCTTCCAAGGCTGAACCTGACCTAGCCTTCTTACCTAATCTTCTCTAAGGCCAAATCTAGCCGAGCTTTCCTACCTAATCTTTTCTAAGACCAAATCTAACCGAGCCTTCCTAGGTTAACCTGACCTAGCCTTCAAAGATAATCTTCTAGGCCACACTTTATTGAGCCTTCCAAGCATGACCTCCTTCCAAACTAAACCTGACCTAGTCTTCTAAGATAACCTTCCAGGCCATACATGGCTGAGCCTTCCAGACATTACCAAAATCTGACCTAGCCTTCCAAAAAAAATAACTTCTTCCTAGGACGACAAGTCCATAGCCTTCGACCAAGCCTTCAAACCAACCTCAGGTATAACCCCATCATCTCCAAACCAAACAATCAACCTCGAGCCGAACAATCGAGCCAATATCTTTCCAAAATGGGGGCACCTTCCTCCTAAAAAATTCAACACTATCATACCAAATTGACACTTCACAGGTTCAAGGTATCCAGTTCATAAAAAATCTTTGCATATTCAGATGTATTTTAGACTAAATAGAGTTCCTGAAACAAGACGGATCATCAATCTGAACTTCTCAAACATCATCAATCCAAACTCCTAAATCAAAATGGATCATCAAACTGAATTCCTGAATCAAGACATCAATCTGATTTGATCAAACTAAGTCAAAGGGTCATCCATCTGATCCAACATATATCTCAAAGAAACCGGGAGCATCCTTCTTATCCCAATTAGGAAAATCACTTTTTCAACCTCTACCAGAGAGGACCTTCACTCTCTCATTGTCCTACTAGAAAGGACAATCACCTTTTCCTACTAGAGAGGACCTTCACTTTTTCTGAGTCCTACCAGAAAGGACCATCACTTTTTCCTACCAGAAAGGATCATCACTTTTCCTACCAGAGTCAAATTATCTTACCAGAAATGATCAATCCACTCAATCCATTCAAGTCAAAGGGTTATCCACCCAAACCAATCAATCTCAAAAATCAAACCCATCCTAAGATAGCCTTAGGATCCACACCTTAAATCTAAATTAGGTTTCCCTTCTATAATCAGACCCATCTTTGGATAGCCTTAGGATCCATACCTTAAATCTGAATTAAGTTTCCCTTCTATAATCAGACCCATCCTAGGATAGCCTTAGGATCTTGTAGCCCAATATGAACTAAGAAGGGGGGTTGAATTGGTGGGGAATTTAAAAATTAATTGAGTAAGAAGGAAAGAAAAGAAGGAACACAAAGATTTATAGTGGTTCGGATTATAACCAATCCTACATCCACTCCCCAATCAACAATTGGGTATTTCACT
>CATKHJ010960769.1:0-12156 GCA_949750685.1 Vernicia montana
AAAAAGGTAAATATTCGTTGCCCATTCTCACTTATTTGACGTGTCACTTTAGGAGCCCTAAAGTGCATGCATATGATAACATTTTGTTACTTTTTCACATATAATTGCTTTGCACATTCACTAATTCACCCCTTTTCAACATGTCACTATTTTCTATTCTCAAAGAAAAAAAATAAAATAAAAATGTCACTGTTTTCCCAATTTGCCTTTTGACTTTTCTTATAATGATTTGATAAATTTGATTAATAACATTCATTAGTCAATTTAGTGATTTTCAAATATGATTTTCATAATTTGATTACGATTTTTTCAGTCATAGTTAAATTTATGAAGAACTATTAAAAATTTAAATTTCATTTTATATAAATATATGTAATAAAATTTGAATTAGTATTAATAATTAAATTCAAGATATATCATGGTGATTTCTTTATATGTTTTAAAAAATTACTTTATAAAAAAAAAATTGTCTAATTCAAATGTTATTACATGGGATAGAAATTATTATAAAATTAAAATTAAAAAAATTTCCAATTCATCTAAATCATTTTAAATTTCCAATTTGGAAACATATAACCATCTTTAAAATATGAGCCATTGTCATACTATAATGACCTCAACAGTCAACAGTATTTAGTTTACTATTTTATTTCTCATTCCCTAATTTGCCAAATCTGAAAGTTGATACAGAGAAGTAACTCATACATTTCCACCACAAAACAAGATTGTGTCTATTTGCTCTCATAAGAATTCAAATAAGGTACCTTCACCTACTCATTTCAGTCTTTTAGAATTTAGATTAGATTATCCTTTCCTTGCACATTCTTGCTATTTCTTTCCATATAAAAACGGTTCCTCTATCAGAATTACGATTACCAACTTTTGTTCCCTAAATTGGGTCCCAACAATTCCAACCGCTCATTCTATTAAATATTTATTAAGATTTAAATTTATAATTTTACAGTTTCGAAAATAAGTATAATGTTATTTAATAAAAAAAAATCAGTTTAATAAATTTCTTTTCTGTTAATTATGGATAAATTTTTTGATTTAGTGATACTGAAATTATTTTTAATTTTGTTGAGTAAATTATTTATAAAATTTTAATTTAATAATACTGAAATATTATTTCTAATTTTATAAAGAATTGGAGTTTGAGTTTAAATTCACGTTGAGTTTATTATAAACAAAATTGATATTATCTTCTTAAATAAGTTGGTCAAGAGGGACAGTAATCCTAAAAACTAGGAAATTATGGTAAGTAGTTTGTAAAATGCAAAATCACATCACAGAAAAAAACTGAAATTGCGAAAGAAATAGAATAGAGTGAATGGCCATTTAATTTAGTAAGTAATAAAAATTTGAAGCGAGTGAATGTAAATTTTTTTTTTTAAAAGGACAAATGTCATTTTCTTGCATTTTACTTTTACTTTTAATCACTTGCCAATTTAAGAACGCCATGAAAAGCAAAACACCATAATTAAAAAAACCAGAAGCTTCTTTATTCTTTTGTTGTGTCTGTACCAAAACCTGCACAGTGAAAAAAAGATACAGACACGACCAACTATACAAAGATACCCACTAAATACAATTTTTACTTGTCAATCAGTTCTTGATTTTTGTATTATAAAGCAAAACCCACCATTTTAAAGCCAAAGTTAAAGCTAAAGAAACCCATTTGCTTCAAGGCTTTATCTTCTCAATAAACAACCATGAGAGGATTCAGAAACAGAGTACCTTCATTTTCCTCCATTTTCTTGCTGTTTCTCACTCTATCATGTGTTTGTACAGCCCAACAACAAAATCCCATCAAAACCATTGTGGTTTTGGTAATGGAAAACAGATCTTTCGATCACATGCTTGGGTGGATGAAAAAAGCTGTAAATCCAGCAATTAATGGAGTGACTGGGAGAGAATGCAACCCACTATCGACTAAAACTCCAAGCCAGCAATCCATTTGCTTTACTGATGATGCAGAGTTTGTGGATCCGGATCCTGGACATTCCTTTGAAGCTGTGGAGCAACAGGTATTTGGTAATGGTTCAATTCCCTCCATGTCTGGTTTTGTTGAACAAGCTTTCACTCTGTCCCCAAACCTCTCTGAAACTGTAATGAAGGGTTTTAGGCCTGAATCTGTGCCTGTTTATGCTGCTTTGGTAAAAGAATTTGCAGTATTTGATAGATGGTTCTCTTCAATTCCTGGTCCAACACAACCCAATAGACTATTTGTATACTCTGCTACTTCTCATGGCTCAACTAGCCATGTTAAGAAGCAATTGGCTCGAGGGTACCCTCAAAAGACAATATTTGATTCACTTCATGAGAATGATAAGAATTTTGGGATTTACTTCCAAAACATACCCACAACTCTGTTTTATAGGAATATGAGGAAATTGAAGTATATTTTTAAGTTTCACCAATTCGATTTGAAGTTCAAGAAAGATGCTAGAGATGGAAAGTTACCGAGCTTCACTGTAATTGAGCCAAGGTATTTTGACCTTAAGGGATTGCCTGCAAATGATGACCATCCATCTCATGATGTTGCCAATGGCCAAAAACTTGTAAAAGAGGTTTATGAGGCATTAAGGGCTAGTCCTCAATGGAATGAGACACTTTTGGTCATTACTTATGATGAACATGGTGGATTCTATGATCATGTCGAGACTCCTTTTGTAAATGTTCCTAGCCCAGATGGGAACACTGGCCCTGCTCCTTATTTCTTCAAATTTGATCGCCTTGGAGTTCGTGTGCCTACCATTATGGTCTCCCCTTGGATCAAGAAAGGCACTGGTAAGTTTTTTTTTTTCCTTGCAAAATATATGATTTCCTTTGGTTTCTTTTTCCTTCATATAATTTCTGTTTCATAATATTCGATCGAGTTCATTACTGCATTTCCTTGTGACTTGGTGAAATTGAATTGAAGATTAGTAACTTCAGATAGATTTTGAAGTCAAATGAGTTTGTATTTTAAAATGCCATTGGAATTGAAAGATATAGTGTGTGGCTTGGTTGGTACCTAATATCTTTAGTTCTATAGTTCATTCTTTCACTTTCACTTTCTTTTTAATTAGGTATTAATTTTTTTTTCTTCTCTGCTGCTCTGCTGTTATTTTTTTAGTGATAAGTGGTCCAAAAGGACCTACTCCAAACTCAGAATTCGAGCACTCTTCAATCCCTGCCACCGTCAAGAAAATGTTCAACCTTTCCTCCAACTTCTTAACCCACAGGGATGCATGGGCTGGCACATTTGAAGGGGTTGTTTCAGGGTTAACCTCTCCAAGAACTGACTGCCAGGGTATTAATTTAATCTTAATTACTTAATATTTTTTGTGCGTCCATGAATTACGGCTCCATTTAAATTTTGTTTGCAGAGAGATTGCCGGATGTTGTGCCTTTGCGAAGCACAGAAGCGAAGGAAGGTAGTAGCCTATCTGAATTTCAGAGTGAAGTAGTTCAACTAGCTGCTGTTCTTAATGGCGATCACTTCTTGAGCAGCTTCCCAGATGGAATGAGCAAGAAGATGAACGTGCGAGAAGCTCACGAGTATGTTAAAGGTGCTGTAACAAGATTCATAAGAGCTAGCAAAGAGGCTATTAAGTTAGGAGCAGATGAATCTGCCATTGTAGATATGAGGTCATCGCTCACTACCAGATCTTCAGTCCATAATTAGTAACAGTACAATCATCTGTCTATTAGTGTCCATGTCTCTCTTACATATTAGAAAATATTAAATTGTTCAAATTAGAGGAAGCAATAAAAACAAGTAAAACTATTACTTGTTATTTGGTCAGTTTTGACTCTCGAGTCTAGTGAGAAATCAAAGGCACATCTTTAGACTTGGATACTTGCATAAGAAAATGGTAAAAGTTTGACTCTTAACTGAGCTGCATGTCGTAATTCAGCTGAGCTTCTGTGCCCAATTGGGTTGGCATTTAAATGCAAATGCTTTAATCAGACTTGCACTTGAATGCAGATGGGACCTTATTCTCTTTGGTTAGTCATTTGCATTGTACGGTAGGTAAGAAACAAAGACAGCAAATTAATGACCCAAATTAGCTCATTTCGAACCCTAAAGCCGAAATATGTGGCGTAAATCCTATATCATCAGTTGCTTCTGAAAGAATCAAAATGCTTGGCTAAAAAGGTTTTGAATTTTGCCATCAATGATGTTGACACAGAAAATTATGCTTCAGTCTATAGGTGCCCATACAAACTCTAAACAGTAGAATGGTGAATTTCATATACAAATTAAGTTTTACTATATCCTTTCAACCTTTTAGGAAGGCCAACTTAAAAGGCCAACTTGACTTTATAGTGTTTGTATAAAGCAGAGTATAATTTGCATAACCACAGCCCACGGGTAGGAAGAAGAGAACAGTTGCAAAAATGACAAATAGTCACAGGTTTTGTTAGCTGGGTTATATTTTCCGCCTACACAAAACGTTACACCCTAGTCCCTAAGTATAGAAGTATGCCCCACAAACCTCTCTCTCTCTCTCTCTCTCTCACATGCACACATACCTAAAGAATAAAAGGGAAATACATTCATCATAATCGTTTCCCAAATTTTTAATTGCTCAAATATTTTGATTTCATACATTCTAATTCCATAATTAGTAAATTATTCCAAATATGGTTATAACCAGCTCCTCACTGGCAATGGTATGATAAAAGACTGATTACTATGGATGTCAAAAAGGATCATGACACGCTAATTCGATTCGCCAAACACAAAAAAAAATTTGTATTAGAGTTGAAATTTAACAGGTCCGTATCGATAAACGGGTTGTCCCGTTTATGACACTACTTAAACGGATCATATAACGGATTGACACGCTAACCCGTTACAATCCATTTAATTTCACATGTCGTGTTAGGTAGTATCAATTCGACCCAACCCATTTATAACATATATATTTTTTAGTAATATTAAATGTTAAAATAGTCATTTATATTACATTGGAAGAAACAAACAAAATTAATAAAAAA
Source organism: Vernicia montana (assembly GCA_949750685.1). Taxonomy (NCBI): domain Eukaryota; kingdom Viridiplantae; phylum Streptophyta; class Magnoliopsida; order Malpighiales; family Euphorbiaceae; genus Vernicia; species Vernicia montana. The sequence goes on from CATKHJ010960769.1 coordinate 4,990, forward strand.
AATAAAATGACAAAAATTAAAAATAAACAAAATCTTATTTAAGTTTATTTGATGATGCTTCCTTAAATGTTTAAAAAACATATGAAATATGAAATTTTTAATAAATTTATAATTTTAATCATGATTTGATTTATGAACAATATTACAATTAATTTCTGTAATAAATATATTACATTTTCATGTTATAAATATTATACATGTTAAATGGATTGTATCGGGTTCATGACTCATATATGACCCAATTAAATAAACGGATTACACGTGTCGTATTTGTGTAACCCGTTTAATTTTCGTGTTGTGTTAGGGTGACATGATTAATAAATGAGTAGTATTCGTGTTGACCTTAATCGTGTCACCTGAGTATATCAACCCGACACGAACACGACCTGACACCCCCTACTGATCACACAAGGTGCATCCAGAAAGTCAATTTGCTATTGCCACCGTGATCATTCTGTCACATACATAATTGTTATGAGAAACAACAGGATTATTTGAAACACAACTACAGAACATGAAAAAGAAAGAGAAGGGGGAAAAAACCAAGGATCTCATTGAACACAGAAGATAGAGATAGGAATTAGGTCAATAACCATACATAAATAGATGTGTATTACAGAAGTAACAGAACAATTCACTTGGAAATCAATCAAATGCGAAGCTGGCAAAAAAACTTAAAATCCTAGACGTTAGCATCATTCGGATCATGTATGGACCCAGAGGTGAACAAATGAATAGTTCATAGAAACAATTAAATGTCCTAATCCTTGCCTATATTTATGTACCAAAGCAACTCAACCAAGGCTTAGCCCTTGTCACTTATAGTGTGGTTAAAATGGCCAATTGAAGCCTTTCACCATTCAACTTTAAGGATAATGTGTAGTTGTTTCTTAACAGTCAAGTACAACCATGCAAGCATTATCAAAAGCGAGGGGGAAAGGGAGGTAAGAGACAAATTTTCCAGCACTACCAACATAAGAAGATTGAGAGCACTTAAGGTGACGTTCACACAATTGGCTAAAAGCAGCAGTCTTATGTGCTACCACATTACTATATATCAATATATCTGTAAAGCAATAGAATGAACTTCTAAAGTAAGCAACTCTAAACTGACCACTGACTAGGTCAAGTAAACATGTTGAGGCCTGTGTTAATATCCTTATTAGGTTACTTGCTAGAGGAATCACTTAATTCTCAAGTTCAGCCTTAAGGGCTCAAACTCCACAAAACAGAATTCACACAAACACATTAGGAACTTTGTCTGAAGGCATTTCATATACTGATCAAATGAAAAATATCACCACAATTATCAATCAAGTTGCTTGTACCAGAAATTCATTTCAACAGAGGCTTTATAATGCTGAAACAAATTATGATATACAATATCCTTCCCATGTTCTCTCATAAAAATTGTTTCCTCTTTTGGAATAACTATTTTTCCTATTAAAATAAAGATCCTCCACATGTTATCTCATCTTCCTAACACTTCACTAAAAAAATTTACAGTGACTGGATGCAAAAGTTTAGCAAAGAAAGCAATGTCAAGATAAGGTCACCTCATGCAGACATCTCAATTCAAGCCTCTGTTTGCAGGCATTTCTTTCCATGATATCAATATGAACTTTAGACAGAGCAAGGACTTTGCCATGTAGATATGTCAGTGATAAGATCTCGTAACTGATCAATGAGAAGCTTGAGACATGCATTCTTGTTGACAAGTTCCTATATAGGAAAGCACAATTTCAGAGGAAACGGATGCTAAAGTAAAACAAAAATACAAACAGACTCTTCAATAGACGCTATTGAATCTAAAGACAATATCATCGACAGCAGATGGCCTTTTATAAGATTAACACTTCCAATGTTGGCTTAAAACTTTTGCAATGAATCATATAAATTGTTCTTTTTTGGTGACCCATTAATGTTTTCCGGACTACACCTCTACCCCCCACCCAACAGCTCCGCATAGAGTGGATACTTTAAATACCACACTATGAGAGGGAATACCATAATCAACTACAGTGAATTCACAGTTCATTGCAAAGTAGAAAGTACCTTTCTTAGATTGGAGGCTCGCTCTTCTAATTTCTCAACCTCAGCTTGATCTGCTGGAGATGCTGAACTGGTTGTGGTTGAACTTGTTTCAAATGCTTTTGCCTATTTGAAGATAACGAATACATCAATAATTTTGCAAATAGTGCAAAATTGTTGCAATATACTTCACAAATTTTGCAAGATAGGGCTAATTTCATAGATGAATAGCATACAAGCAAAAGATGTACCACCGCTCAGAATGCTATATCAGTGAAAATCATGCATCTTTGGTTGCTTTTGGTGGTTTCACCAAATTTAAGTGGCACAAATTCAAATTAGGAAGATATTTGGAGGAAGCTGCGCCTTGCCTAACAGGTTTGAGGCTTCAAAGTAGAAAATTTGGGAAGTAAAATGGATTCAATACCCTATAAACTTCTCTAGCCCTGTTTTGGGTTGTGATCGGATTCACTGAACCAAACAAATTTGATATTTTCTTAGGTCTACAAAATTAAAAGCTGTCGCCTTTACTGATCCAATGGGCTTCTTCTAGAACACTAATCTCTGTGTGAAGGTTCAGAATTTTACCTTATGAGAATTGGGAATTACCGCGAGGACCTCACGAAGAGCAGCGACGGAATTCTTGTACCGAAATCGAGCCTCATCGAGAGCCCCATTACCCGTACCAACACCGACACCACCAGCACCGCCAGCATCCAAGTGATGCCCACCGTCAGATACAGCATCGCCATTTTGGGAGAGAGAAGAAGAGAGATTATTAGCCGCAGTAATCGGTGAAGTTGTGTTAGTACTAGTAGTAGAAGAAGAAGAGGAGGAGGCAGTGGTGGACCATAAAGCAGGGTTACATAGCTCATCGTTCATGGAAGATAGAATCTGGTAAGCAGCTTGGATTGTTTCTTCGAGATGCTTCTGGCCTTCTAGTGCAAGCTCTTGTGTCGTTTTAGGAAGCGTTATTGAACCCATTACAGTGTCCTCCATTTCTATTTTTCTTTCTTAATTTCTTATCTCCCAAACAGAGAATTTCCAATTTTACGATCAAGAAAAAGAAAACCCTAATTAAATTGAAATGGGAGTTCAGTGCAAAAAAAAATAGAAATGGAAGTGACAGGGGAAAAAAATAGAAATAAAACGTCGACAGCAGGGTTCGAACCTGCGCGGGCGAAGCCCAACAGATTTCAAGTCTGTCTCCTTAACCACTCGGACATATCGACGTTGTTGTTTGTTTCTTATTTGACTTTTTAATATTATTTATTTTTAAAACTGAAATTTAAGGTTTGGTATTTAGGCAAAGGAGAGAGAAGTTGATTTTGGTTGTTGGATTTGGACAAGGATGAGTTTGATTGGTTATGTTGTTCCTCCACATCCTCCAACCTCTAAAAACCCAATCCAGAAAATCTATTCTCATTCCCATTTCTCAAAATTTAGTTTAGAAAATCTTACCCCAAAACCCATTCTCTTCACCAATTTCCTTTCCTTAGCTCTCACTGTTACCTTAAACTCTCCATTACCATCCTTGGCTATCCCTTCTCCCAATTCTCTGTCTTCTCCACTCCTTGCCACTACTCCATTCTCTCAATCCAAGAACTTGCCCATTGGACTAGAAGATGGGTATGTATTAACTTCATTTTTGCTTTAAATTTTCTTTCTTTTTCCAGTTTGTTTTGCAATGTTCTGTTGTTACAGGAAAATTAGGCCTTGCCCATCTACTAATCCAAGTTGTATATCAACAAATCCGAAATCGTCATCATTTGCATTTCCTTGGAGAATTACTGACAGCTCTACAGAAGAAAATGCAATTAAGGTTTTAAATAAATATATGCCTTATTTTCTGTTTTATTTCTTAACTATTAAATTTAGTGTATACTAACAACTTATTTCGTTATTAAATATATGCAGAAATTGCAGGAAGCAATACTAAAAACCCAGAAAAACGCTAAGATTCAAGTCATTGAAGATGCTCCAAATGGTAATCAGACGAAACTGAATTCATAACCTGGTACAATTAATTAATTAGGTGCATTGATTTTTATTTCATGTGATTATGGTACCAAAATTCAGGTCAATATTTACAAGCAGAGGTTGATGGAGGATTTGGGCGAGATGTACTGGAATTTTTGGTAAAAGGAGATGTGGTTGCTTATAGATCTATGGCCACAAAAGTAACCTATGTGTATCCCTTCACTACAGCTTTAGGGGATTCAAAAGGACAGGAGGAAAGATTGAAGAAAATTTTGGACCAATTAGGCTGGTATGCCCCAAGTTTTGATTCTATGGATTAGTTTTAATCTTAAATTTGCTTCTACCAAGAGATGGCTTTTCATTTTGTTTTGAATTATGGATCAAATTAAGGGGTGTAAATCAGTCAAACTAATTGGTTGACTCTCGTGTAATATTCAAATTTGTTTAAATTGTAATTTAGTTGAGTTAGATTTATAATGTTTGATTACAATGAATCACTAGTCTATTAAAGCATTTTAGTTTAATGTAATTATTAATTATATATAATCAACTTCTCAAGCACTACAGCATTTGCTAGCAAATACAAGGTAAGCTCAGTATCAGGAAGCTGTACAGCCAAAAAATCCTACCACTTCCACCACCTTGAGTCTCAGTATCAGGCAAATAGAGTCAAGAACTATAATAATCAATTCCATATTGAAACAATAAATAAAATAGGAAGTCAGCCGGCTATGCCTCTAACCCAAACAATTCTGCCAGATATTCCAGTTTCACGAGATTCACCGCTGAAATTTCAAAATCTCTCAATTTACGACAATGGTAGACCTTTAAGTGCTTTAACGATGCACTTGCAACTTTAAAACTGACCAAAGAAGGTGATGCTATCACACTGAGAATCTCAAGAAACGGATTATAAGATAATATGTTTTGTAGTATCTCACCAGTCACGTCTACAGATCCCAAACACAGGGATGTTACAGGGCAAAAACACAAATAATTAATCAAATTTGATTTGGGATATATGGGGATAGTTTGTAAGTTGAATTCAAGCTTTTTAACTTTCTTTTCTATAGCAAAGTTTATCCAATGGTCATTATCGGCACACTTCATCAACCTGTGAATATCTATATCAGAATAGACATGGCCATTGAAACAAATTCTTATCTCATCTGCAGTTGGGGCTTGATGCGACTTCATAACCCAATTCACCCAATTAATAAATATGTTCCTAGTAATAAAATTTATCAGAAAAATCTGAAAAATCAAAGTTAAAACTACCCATAAATAATACCCATAAGTATTTCCATCTACTTGACAGGACACTGGTCTGTACTGCGTCTCTCATAGTCAATCCAGAGATAATGCAAACAAGAATATCATCTGGCAATTGACTAATGCGATCCTCCATCTATCCTAGCGATGGATATTGAGAAGATAGTGGCAATATTCTGATTTTATCTTGATTCCCAAGTGTTGGATAACAACAAAGGATAACAACAAAAATAAAAACTGAAGCGTGTCTTAGCACTGTCTTTAAAGATTTACAACGTAATCCCCAGGATTCAATAGGTCTTCTAGCCTTTAAATAATCGAGACTAGGCAACAGGAACAGCAAGGAAATCGAATCCAGCAAGCTAATTTTTATTTTTATTTTTTCAGTATTCTTTTAGCAGATACCAGTCTGTTTATATAGGCATAAATCAGAACGTTGGTACAACAAATACCAACGATAAAATAGCAAAAAGTTAGGAACTATAACGTTAATAAAACAGACTAAAATAAACATTACATAAAAATAGGGATTTTAGTTTATGAAAATTACTTGATAAAAAAACATGTGTTTTAAGATAAGGATAAATAAATAAATAATTAAGGAATTAAAAAGTGGGCTTGTTCTGGACCCAGGCCTATATCGCGCTCAGGGGGGAGGGAATCCACCGATTTACACTTGAATTGGACTTTAGGCCCAATTCTTGTGCGCGTGAGCCTTGCTCCTCTTCTTGGCTCTTTACAAGTCTAAGATGGTTTGATAGCTTATAAAGCATTTTACAAATTATTTCCTAAGCAATGTGGGATATGTTACTTTTGAAATATACAACTTTTCAACAATCTCCCCACATATTTCAAAAGTTTTAAAGACAAAAACAATTTTGCTGGGTTAGAACATGAGTGTAAATGCTTTGGATTTGGTGTTTTTTGGACAATGAACCAAACCTAAAAAGATAAGACATAACATACAGAGCTATTGATGAAGGTTTCAGCTTCTATGAATCAAAGACTCTTTGTTGTATGTTAGAATCTTATCAATCACATTACACTCTCACAGTTTTACTGTTCAACGCGGTGTTGCGCAAATAGGCCATGCGCGCCCCTGGTTATTCATGAGTGCTCTAGAAATTATGCCACAATTTCATAGGAGCGGCCCCACTCCACACTCATATAGGTGAATTTATCAAGTATATCATGCAATTAATATACCACCCACAAGGGATATGAAATTCATTAAGAGCTTTCAGCTCATCCTCTCATTTAATATAGTCTAGCACTGCTCACACCATAAGAAGGGACAAACTAATTGTACTAGCAGGATTAGCAAGTGACTTGTTATTACCCATATGAACCTTATTCATGGGTCTCCAATCAAAAAGGTTGGGTTACTACCAATGTTAATCTCTTAAGTTGGCTTAAGTCCCATTCCCCTCGATGTTTCAAGGATTAACTTTCTTCCCAAAGGTTTAGTCAGAGGATCGCCCAAATTCACTTTTGACTTCACATAATTAATGGAAATCATTCCATCTTTTAACAGTTGTTTAATCACATCATGTCTTAGACGAATATGTCTGTTCTTACTATTGAAGGTTTTATTCTTTGCAATAGCAATTGCTGCTTGGCAATCACAATGCATAGACACATAAGGTGTTAGTTTTAAACCCAACGGAATACTTGCTAAGAAGTTTCTCAACCACTCAGCCTCATTACCAGCCAATTCCAAAGCTATAAATTCTGACTCCATTGTAGATCTAGCAATAATAGTTTGTTTGGCTGACCTCCAAGTAATTGTACCCCCACCAAGGGTGAATACATAGCCACTGGTGGATTTTATCTCATCTGAATCTGAAATCCAGTTAGCATCACTGTATCCTTCCAACACAGTGG
>CATKHJ010960827.1:0-20918 GCA_949750685.1 Vernicia montana
TATATATTTCAATATTTTACCCTCTCAAAATTAAAAATATTTATTATAGTATAATGAAATATTTTTAATTTTGTCCCTTCAAAAATAAAATTCAAGCTCTGCCAATATATATATATATATATGTGTGTGTACAATCATTCTAATGATAATTAATCATTTTAGTCATTATTTTGCTCAAAATTGAAATTAACATAGATATATTACTAGCAGATAAAATAGAAAATAAATGGCAAAAGTAATAAATTGGTCCTTCAACTTTATTGTCGAGGACAATTAAAATCAAATCTTTTGCGATTGAGTTTCACGCGGGTATTTTCATCAGCTTTAGGACTCCGGTGTCTTTGAACAGTAAGTTTTGAGATTTTTTTTATCTAAAAAAGTTAATTTATCCTTAATTATTCCGACAGTAAAGTTGAAAAAACCAATTTGTTACTTTTGTCTTAAGAATTTATATAAATACATTAAAGATGAAAGGAATTTCGACGTTCTTATAAACAATATTTACAAATCAATTTGGCATAGTTAATTTATAAATTTGCCCAGTCCATCTTCTATTTGATTTTTTCAAATAGAAGATGGAAAATAAATTTTATTTTTCTTTATTTATTTTTCTTCTTCATGTTTGGATAAGAGAAAAATAAGAAAGAAGATAAAAGAAAATAACTTTATTTTCCCTTGTTTGAAAAAAATATAAAAGGAAAGAAAATTGTAATCTTATACAATTATTATTTTACCCTTTATGTAGTAACATGAGTAATACTTAATATAATGAATTAATTGAGATAATACTATTCTTTAAAATTAAATGAATAAATAATAGAAGCAAAATCTTTCATATAAATAGAAATAATCAATTTTATATGATACATGAATTGTTTTAATAATTTTTTTAATATATTAATTACTGAACTACCATGGTTAAACTAATTTTTATTTTCATTTTAAAAGTCATTTTTATTTATTTTAAAATTTTTATTTGATTTTAAAAAGGATCTTTCTTCTCATATTCCCATTGTCCCTTTCATTTTCTTTTCTTTCAGCTCAAAACCCATCTTTCTAAATCACACCCCTTGATACCACCTCTGCTTCTCTCCCTCTCTTTGAATTCGCGACGGCTGATTCACCCTCACACAAAACCTATCTCATCACCGATTCTCTAACCATCTCTACTACTCACCCAAACAAACCCACTCACCCGCTCATTCATCGTTCACCATTTCACAGACACCTCTACCTTTTGCCTTTCTTTGCTCGCCATCGTCCGCTCTCTCCCTCTCTCACAAACTCAAACAGACCCGATTCCTCACACACCCGACTCAATCATAGCCCTCTTCGACTCACCTTCCCTCATCGGTTCTCTCTCCGCCGTTGACTCGCCTTCTCTCTAATCCACACTCACAGACACCCATTCACCTCTCTCCGTCCCTTGCCATAACTGGCCCATCTCACTCCCTCACAGGCGACCTCTCTCTCTGTCCTTTTCTGGTAACCCAATCTCATATACTCTCTCTCAAACCCATCTCCTTTCTATTTTTTGCCTTTTGCTTTATCGACGGTGGTATGAATATGTTATTTTGAATTTTTTTTTGGGTGTTTGATGAGAGGTGCTGGTTGTTACTAGATCGGTGATATTTTCATTTTTGGTGGTTTGGTTGTTTGGTGAAAGGGCAAGATTGTAATTATGCCCTAAATAGTAACATTTTCCCTTAAAGCTTCTCTTTTTCTCTTCATTTTGGGGAGAAAATAAAGGGAGGAACATGTGTTATATTTTCTTTCCCTTCTTTATTTTTCCTCCTTTCCCAAATAGAGGAAAGTTAGATTTCCTCCTTATTTTCCACTCTTATTTTCCTTCCTCTTTTATTTTCTCTCAATCCAAACATAGGGTTAGAGTCCTTAGTTATCTTTTCCTTAGAGTCCTTAGTTATCTTTTCCTTCTCTTCTTATGTTAGAAGGCTCCACTATTTTTCTTCCACTTGAGGGTGCTAATGTTTCTTAATAAAACGACATCGTTTATTTCATAAGAATGACTTTTTATATCTTTCTACTCTTTATTCTTTATGATTAGCTGTATTGTTGGACACATATTAGCTACTTCTTCCTCGTTTGATTTTTCTTCTTCTTTTTATGACGACGCTTCACTTCCACTCCAGGTTACTATAACAACTTTACCTTTCTTTTTCTTCTTTTTCAGCAACAGACAGTTGGGCTTGATGTGTTCAGGTTTGTTACATTCGTAGCAAACAACATCAGACATCTCCTTTTTAGCATTCTCCATTTTAGATGAGGTGGTCTTCATGAATATCTTCTACCTTTCCTTCCACCTTTCTTGAAGAATCTCTTCATCTTCTTTGCTAAAGCAGCCATTTCTTCATCTTCATCAGTACTAGAGTTATAGTCACTTGAGTCTACTACAAGGGCAATTCCTTCAAGTATCAAAGCATTCTCCAACTTATGTTGATTCTATTTTTGAGTAAAGTAGATGACTATGTGAAATGGAACAAAATTAAAATATTTTGCAAGTGAGCTAAATCTATTTGAACTTCAAGTGAAACACTTTATATCATTGAAATTGACATAAATGGATTTCATTAGTTAAGTTTATTTTTATCAAATAACATATTAGATCAAGTAACAAAAGTAATTAGCAGAGGCAGAAATAATAAGAAAAAGTAGATGAGCAGAAGAATAGAGAAGAGAAAAACGACACAACGATTTATATTGGTTATTCTCTCTTGCCTATATCCAGTCCTCAAAGCAACCCACTTTGAGATTTTCTCTCCACTAAACAACTTTATTGACGGGCCAGAGTCAAGCCTATTTTAGTAGCTCCTAATCACCCTAAAAGACTGCCCTGAGAAAGTTATCTCCATCTTCTCGCCCACAAGCTTCCAGGTGCTTGCAACCTCTACTCACACAAACTTACTTAGGCATTTACAATCTTTTACTAGCTTACAGGTGCTACGTGAAACCTTTACAAGAAAAATTAAAAAAACAAACTTTTAGATGACTCACTTACAATCAACCTAGATAGCTTAGGATTCTGCCCAAGAGGAAATTTTCTTTGAAAATCAAGAAATCAGAATTTGATAAAACATTTTAAGCTCAATGGATAAAGGTTTTAAAGATAAAAAGATTTTGCACTTAAACTCTTTTAAAAAAACGCCCAACTTCATCAAGTTTTTTAATGAACCAAAATGCTTCTTTTATAGCCAAATTTTGATCTAGCCGTTGGAGGGAAAATTTGTGGAGGGATTAATTTGATTTTCAAATATTTTAACCAGTTGTTTTCAGATCTCAACCTTAGACAACAATTATTTTGGGTTCAGCTCATTGTTAGCTTTTTGTTTGTTTGTTTTCTAACTCAACTAGATATTATGCTGGTTTATTAAATGAGTCAGATAGCTTGTTTACTTGGACCACTTGCTTTTCAGATACAAGGAAAGCGACATCTCACTTACCACTTCTCTTTTTGCCCCTTAGACTTTCAGATTAGTTCATTTAACATTTTATTTGGTTTGTAGGTCAACTAATCATTGCTAAATCAATTTTTTCTGTTGAGACATATATTTTTAGAAGGCTTAATCAGTAGAGTTCCTAGTTGTCTAATAAAACCAGGACTTTTAATTTTTATTTTAACTAAGAAATTCTCAAAAGTTATTTTCTTTAGTTTTAAAACCTTTTTATTTAATTCTGAAAAATTATTTTAAAAAGAAATTTTCAACTTGGGCAAGCCTTCTAAATTATTTAACATAGAAACTAAGGACTTTTACTTAAGTATTTCATCTTCACTTGATATGCCTTAGTTCCTTGGTGTAGTATTCTGATTTATCTTTATGATCTTCACACCTTATTTCAAATACTTGAAGTATTGGCCAGCTGATTAGGTTTTCTTCTTAGAACGCCAAACTTAAAGTTAGCTGATTCTCTTAACCTGCAAAATAGATTAGCACAATACAAGCAAATACACAACCAACTGGTCTTCTAATTCTTTTGTTATCATCAAAATCAAATTCGTAACCTATTTGGGCTAACACAAAACTATGCCGTTTTGAGTGTAGATTTTACTTCTCCCTTAAACCTAGGTATAAAAGCATCTCTAACTCATTTTCATTTCATCTCATTTTGTCTCTTCTCTCTACTGTGACTTGCCGCTACCGTTGCTCACCGGTGATTTGCACGCCACGCCGCCGTCCTTTAAAGCCCAAGAAAGTATAATCTTTGTTTTGTTTTTTTTTTCCTATTTCCCTCTTTCTCTTATATCACTGTGTTTGTTGCCATTTTTCGCTCGTGGAAGAATCTTGCCTTGCTCCTTGCGTCACTCAGGTCATCATTCGAGGAAGAAGAAGAAGTTGTTGGAGGTAGATCAAAGGTGCTGCTGAAAACTATAATTTCTAGTAAAATTATAACCTAATTTGGGTTTGAATCTATGAGCTTTTGAAGTTGTAATCCATTAATTTAATTTTTAAATTTCTGATTTAATTCTTAGATTTTTATCTTTATTTATTTCTGAATTTTCTTGTGTATTTTAAAAGATGGCAGGCTCTATTGGTGTGGATATGGAAGTTGTGGTGGTAGGATGGTGCTTGCAGGGAGGAAAATGGCTCATATGAAAAGATTTTGTAATATTTGGACCTTTTTGTAATTTGTTTGGGACTTGTTTGTCATTATATTTCTAATTTATGGATCAAAATGTAATTTGTTAGCTAAATGAACTTAAAATAATTTTTTGTATTTATTTTCAGACACCCAAAAATTTAATTGCTATGGAATATATAAACATAAATTTAAAATTTAAAAATAATGTAAATAATTTTATTATTTATTTATGCATTCATTTCAAGACACCCAAAAATTTAATTACTATGGAATATATAAACAAAAATTTGAAATTTGAAATCAATGTAAAATTTCGATTATGTTATGAATAAATTAATGGATGTCTATAACTCATGACTTTTAGAATTATATAACTCATCTCCTTTATTACATTAGGTTACATGTTCTTGAGTTTATTGTAATTGATTATATTGTAATCTCTATAAATAGAGATACTCATATCATTGTTATAGACACCAAGAAATAGTAATACAAAAGTTCTTTTCCTTCTTCATTCTTGTGTTCTTGTTACTTTACTTTTATTTATTTTCATAACAAAAATAACTATAACAAACACTTCTCCTCAACATATTGAAGTTTTGATAGATGAATATTTGAAAAATACAAAATAATTTCATAACTTTTTTGGATGAAAGAAAAAAAAAACCTATTAATAATTGTTCAAATCACTTGTCTTGATAATAATTATTAAGATTTAAATGTTCAATTAACAAAATAATTGTATTAAAATCCAATTGAATTTATGTTACAAAAATATTTTAAATGCATATATTATTATTTTTGAAGAATTTAAATTTTGTAACTGATTTTGATACATTGAATTCTATAATTAAAATTAAATTATCATTTTCACTTTTTGTGACTAAATTTTACTTACTTATTCACTTCTTTATTTTATGTAACTTATTTTTGTAATTTAATGTTAGAATTTAAATTATGTTTTTGAATTTGGAACAACTATTTTTTTTTTCTTTTGACATAAAAACTTCAAATATCATTAAGAACTTAAATTTTCAAAAATTAACAGAGATTGAATGAGACTAGGAGTATCATTCTATGCCCTAAAGCCAGCATAAAGATGAAAATTTTTGGCTAACCTATCATTTGCTTGTTTTTTAACAAAAATAGCTGAAAAATAGTAAGACCCCGTTTGGAATTGAGTTTTTCAAAAATGATTTTCAACAAAAAAATTTATGTTATTTTTAAAACTAATTTTTTAAAATATTTTTTTTCATAAGCAAATAAATTAATGTTTTTCCCAAAAATATATTTGAAAAAAACAGTTTATAAAAAATAATAAAAATCAATTAAATTAAAAAAATTCTAAAAACTCTTTTTAAACCTTTAACAGCAATCTCAAACACATCCTAAAAAGCACTTAAAATCTGCACACTGAGACATAACAATAGACTCATGATCGATTTTCTTCCAATATTAAAAAAAAAAAAAAAAAAAAAAGCACTTAAATTTTAGTTTTAATTTAATTTTAAGAAATCAGAGTTTTGATTAAGTTTGAATAGTACGAAAAGTAACAGCTATAAAGAATCAACACCAATAAATTATTATTATTATTATTTTTTTTGAAGGCACACCAATAATTTTTTTTTTTTTTTTTGAAGGCACACCAATAAATTATTAGCTATAAGAAAGTAACAGCTCAATAATAAATTATATAATTATCAACCCTAATAAATTATTGTAATACAATATATGATTATTATTAAAAATATCTTTATTTTCTCTCATTGGTTGAAATAATTTCCAAAATTTTTAAAGTATTTATATGAATTGCTAAATAATTAATTATTATTTGAAATATATATGATTATTATTTAATATAAATAATTAAAAAATCTTTATTTTCCCTCATTGGTTGAAATAATTTCCAAAATTTTTAAATTTTTTATATATGAATTGCTAAATAATTGATTATTATTTGAAATATATGTGATTATTATTTAATATAAATAATTGATTATTTGTATATTAAGAAAAGTTTAATTTTATCTTAAAATTTTTACTTTAAAAAAAGCTGGTTACTGTAGTTTAATATTTATTTTTTTTTTTACGGACATACATGAAAATCTAATTGTTTAATCAGAATAAAATTACGAAGGAGAAGGAGTTTGAAAAAAGTATGTGATGCATTATTAATTATGTATAATTTCTTTTGGTAATTATAAGTAATATTAATTATATTGCAATGTTATAAAATTTTTATAATGAATATTTATTGTTGGCCCAAGTATGACAATTTCTAGATAGGTGAATAAAAATTTAAATTTTCTAATGCAATTAATCATCTTAAATACAATATGTGAATTAATTAAAACAAATTCAATAATAATAAAATGAATAAAGAGAATAATAATAAAATTTAGTCAATTTTATAGTGGTTCAGAGCCAATCACTTTTTATAAATCATACCGATTTAAGATCCCACTAGTAATTTGGAATTGCGCCCAATATTTTACAATAGTTAAATTGAGATTTCGTCCAATACAATTATTATACGAGATTTCACCCAATACAAGATATTACAATAATTTTGAGATTTAAAGTCACTCAATGACTAAGCACATAAGCTATCAAAATATAAGAATTAAGCTTATATCATTTATAACAATGAACACAAAAGATATAAGTTAAAGAGCAAATGTATTCTTAAATGGAGTAAAAGATAATTATTGAATTTCAAGTTTGGATAACACTTTTAATCACTTGGAATATCTCACTTTTCATTTGGAGTTTTCATATATTTATATGTCTTCAATATCAATTCCAAAATATGATTGTTATGCTTTGAAAATAGTTTTAGACAAGTTCTAACGGCTAGTTAATGGTTATATTTTTTGAATTTTGCACTGCTTGAGCGCAGGTTCAAAACGCTAGTTCAAGATGTGAACGGGTGTTCAAAAATGTGAAAGCTCGTTCAAAATGTTTATGTGTGAACAGTAACATTTTCACAATTTTATGAACGTTCGTTCACTTCAAAATTCGAAATCTTGAGTTATATATCTCCAAATGATGAACCCTTTTTTTTTTTTTGTTAGAAACTTTGAAAAGTCTAATACAAATTTGTGGATTTGATAACTTTAAAATCATCAATTTTTATGCTCCAAAAAATAAAAATATTTTATTGCTCATCTGGTCATGACAGTTTGAACATGCTTCAGTATTTCATCCAATGCTTATTCTACACACCTCGGATTGATGAAAGGCTTTTTTAATATGAAACTATATTTACAGAGCTACAAATATGGAGAAGGTAATGTTCAAATTCCCTTTGTATAATTAAATCCACTAATTCTAATTGAAGTCATCTTTTGTGACCCAGTCTGACAGCTTTAACATAATTCAATCAAAAATTCAAAACTCCATTTTCCAAACTCCAAAAATTATACTAATTTTTGTTCATGAAACTAGATTGATGTAGCTATCAATCCATATATGTCTTGCATTTATAAACTCTCCCAAGTAATATAATTTATTCTTCAAATTTTAGTCAATAGTTTTGCTTCCATGGAAATCATCATTATTCTCATGAGTTTATTGATTTCACATGTTCTTTTCATTGCCCTTATATGTTCTATAACTCTTCCCATTTTTATTGCTTCATAATTTCATCTTGATTTTCACATTTAATTTTTTTTACTTTATTGCATCAATGACAATAAAAAATTACCTACTAATAACAACAACACTAAACAAACTTATTAATATTAATAATATTTTGCATTATCAAAATCACATATGAAACTTTGGGGCCAACATTTATTTTAATGTTTACTTATATTTATAGGAATAATGTTTTTAGAAAAATGAAAAAGATTTTGGAAAAAATAATTAAAAAAAGTCTAATACATCTTTTCCCCCTAAAATTGACACCAAAAATAAATTTATCCTTATACTTAAAAAATAACCAATTTAACACTTAAACTTGGCAGATAGAAACTATATAGTACCCAATTATTTGAATTGGGGGCGCGTACGTTGCACTCGTGTTGATGTGAAAAAATATGAATTTGTCAAAACTCTTTTAGCTGATGTGGATTACTTTTTTGACCAAAACTATTTAATTTTTGAAGCGCAATGACTTTCCTACCCCTACCTAAATTCATTGAATCATCAAAAGAAAAAAACTAAAATTTCCAACCATGAGTCACTGCAGGTGCTTTAGCGAGCATCACTGGTACATAGCAAACGCGATGGATATGCACCACCGTTCGCCACTAAGCTTGACCACTGCCAATCTAGTAGCGAACGGCAACCAAGCGTGCGCTAGTCACTGCCCAGACGTCGGCTACTTGCTTCTTCTTCGATCACTGCTAGCCTTTGATTCCCAGGTGCTTCTTCTCCAGCGTTGATTCTTCCATTTTTTATTTACGAGAATCAAGGACCACCGTTGATCTTCGTCTAAGTGAGTCCTTGATTCTCGGTTTCCTTCAATTTTCGTTTGCTTTATTTTTTCATTTTTTTCATTCTTTTTTTAATTTAGTGTGAAAAAAATGGAACTAATTAATATATCAGTTCTCAATTTCATCAACCTTTCTACTTATAATAAAATTATCTTTTGGAAATTAAAATTTTGAATCTGGGTTTTCGAATCAGATAGAAATAAGGTTTTCAATATCTTGAGCCATTTTGATATGGTGGTTAAGATGTTGGAGAAAATAATCATATGGTGGCTGCGATGAAGACAGTGGTGGTGGTGGAGGTAGAGATGAGGACAATTCAACTACTTGAATAGTGGGTGTTGGGTTAGATAATAAAGGATGTTTGAGGAAATATTTGATGAAATTAAAAGTGTGATTTCTTCTTTGACCTATTCTCAGTTTCTCACTCATTCACTTGGTTTCAATTTTTTCATATATTATGTGAATCTCTATACTCAACTGCTACTGTTCGTCAACATCGAGGAGAATCAATTTTGGTTGTTCTTATCTTAATCTTTTGATTCTTTTCTTTATTTGCAATGTTGATAATAACTCTGTTGCTCTGTGAGCTTACTCTCTTTCTCTTTTTTTTTTTTTTTTGGTCAATCCTATTTCCACATGGAAATGACCTATGTGTTGCTTCTTCTTCTACAAAAGTGGGATTTGAAGAATGGTGTCTTGTGATATTGAAGAATGAGTTATATGGTCAAATCATGTCATGAATTGCGAGAGTCTCTTTGCATGTATGTGAGGCCAATGATTGTCAAAGAGGATTTGAGGAAGAAAGAGTGAGAAAGATGGCAAAAAGTGTCTTTTATTTAGTTTTTCATTTTTTTTTCTTGGTTTTTGTGTTATATATATTTATAAGAGGAGAAAAATCCAACTCTGCAATTTTACTTAACAACAACGTGCCTTTTCCGTACGTAAATGGATGTGCAATGATGATTGGATAAATAGGTACTAGATTGTTTTAATCTGTCAATTTTAAGAGTTAAATTGGTTATTTTGAAAATAAAGGGAGTAAAGTGACTTTTGATGCTAAATTATGAAGGCAAAATATGTATTCATCCTTAAAAAAATTTGAGAATTTAAGTAGGAAAAATTAACAAATAAGCTTTCATATATATATGTTTGACAAACACTTTGCTTAATAAGAATTTTGGGAAAAAAATAAAAAATTTAGAATTTAGGTAGAAAAAAAAATGACAAATAAGCTTTCATATATATGTGTGTGAGAGAGAGAGAGACAAACACGATAAATGTTCAATTACAATCAATAAATTAATTACAAGTGGACTATTGATTCGATGTGTCAAAAAAAACTTAATTAATGAACTGCCACGTGGTGAGTTCTTATAAAATCTCTACTTGCTTTATATATATATATATATATATATATATATATATATATATATATAAGTTTCCATATACATATGTTTGATAAACACTTGCTTAATTAGAATTTTGAAAAAAATATTTAAAAAAATTAAAAATTTAAGTAGAAAAAAATGACAAATAAGCTTTCGTGTATATATATATGTGTGTGTGTGTGTGTGTGTGACAAACACGATAAATGTTCAATTATAAGTTATAACCAATAAATCAACTTCAAGTGGATTATTAATTTTATGTAGCAAAAAAAATTCAATTAATGAGCTGTCATGACGAGCTCTTGTGAAGTTTCTGCTTGCTTTATATATATATATATATTATTTACAACTACAAACAATGTTTTACTGTTTTATTACATGTTTAATTAAAGCAAATCACCGCCAAAATTATTCAAAGCTAAACGCATCGTTTTGATACGAAACGCAGCGTTGAATCTCCTTTCGTTTTCCGTTTTTGTGCTCCGACTCTGTGTCTCAGTGAAGCAGCAATGGACTCCTATACTGCTCTACTCGAAAAAACTCGGGTCCCGCAACCCTCCCTCCAAAAATTCGCGGTAATTTCAATCTTCTCGAAGCTTCGATCCGCTCCGGCCTACCTCGACCCGGATTCGGATCCCGGAAGAGACGCCATTACACAGTGTCTCCGATCATCTTCTCCCGCCGTCGTCGACCAAACTGTTCGCGAGCTCTGCCGCCTCGTTTCAGACTCTAAATTGGACCTCTCTCGTGGGTTTCTGGAGCTCCATTCCGCACTTGAAGGTGCAGACTCGAAATTCGTTGGTTTATTTGTTAGAGGACTTGTATTTCTCACTCGGATCGGG
The DNA here is from genome assembly GCA_949750685.1 of Vernicia montana. Lineage (NCBI taxonomy): Eukaryota > Viridiplantae > Streptophyta > Magnoliopsida > Malpighiales > Euphorbiaceae > Vernicia > Vernicia montana. The sequence continues at coordinate 11,266 of CATKHJ010960827.1, forward strand.
TTTGAAAGGAACCATGGTTCATGGCTGTTTGGATCACCCGAGAATCACCCGTTTGTTAAGGTTAGTATGTGATTTCGATATGGAAGTAAATTAGGTGAATTTTTTTAAGAATTTGAGCGCTGATGCTATGAAGGTTTTTGAAATTGCAGATTTTATTTTGTAGAACTGAGGTCCAGTCGGAATTGGTACAGCAAGTTTTGCTGTTTATGGCACAGAATAGGCGGTTGGGAATGGTGGAAGTTTGTGAATTCTTGAGACCGTTTTTGAAATTTTCAATTCTACGGATACCCTTTTCGGATTCTTCATCATCTTTGTTTGCAAGGCAGTTAATATCATCAATAGCATCAGTTTGTTGTTCTTTCCCTGATGAGGCAATTCCAGTTCTTAAGCTACTGATGAGTTGCCTCAAGTGTTTACCACACAAGGACTCAGATGTTAGTATACTTGTTTACAGATTGTTTCATTTTTTTTTCTGTGATTGATGGTTTTTGTGGAATCTTGTAGTTATTAACATTTCTTGATAAAATGCAGGAACTTAGGGATTCTTATTATTTTTTGGAATGCAGTGTTGATTCGTATAAAGTGGTTTTGAGACACTTGGTTCGAATTGGATTGGTATGTTTTTATAGCTTTACTTTGGGGCACCTTTAGTGCAATCTCTTGTTTCCTTTGTGTTATACCTTACATCTAATGACAGACCATCATCATTAATTTAACTTGTCTGGACTAATATGTTATTTGTTTGTTCTCATGTCAACAGCTGGTTGCTGAGACTCAATTGTTAGGGGTGGAATTGTCAGAGACTATTTTTTCTCTATTAACATGTCTTCATGAGTGTTCTGGTGGTATCGAGCCAATTGTTGAACTAGTGAAGGGGTTATTTGTCATTCAAAAAGATCTTAACTTGCGCTATATACCTGAATTATCATCAACAATGCTGTCCTTATTTGTTATCCTTATTCAATCTGAGCTTGAACACGAACAACTCTCTTTGTTGAAATTCCTCATCTTCCTTGTAAAGTGGAAAAGTAAAAATGGTATGTTTATTCATTCTCATCTAGTTCATATGCAATAAACATTTGCCATGTCATAACAAACCCACTGTTAAACATCATCTCTTTTTGCTGAGTTATCTTGTTAATTGGATGCCATCATCTTGATCATATTTTTTTGGTTGTACAGTCCTTTTATATGATTTGCAAGCATATGATACACCCTTTTATTTTCCAGTTTTTAAAATCTCAAGCAAGGTCTGCCTTTCTTTTCATCACTGCTTTGCTAGTAACTCCTATTACTTACTAAGTGTATTCTATTCTTCTGCTTTATTTTGTGCTTTGCATCTGTAATAATGATTTTGATTTTACAACTATTTATTTTGTTTAAAAGATGAATGAACTGACCTCGTTTGCTTAATTCTGTTTTTATCTTCTTCCTTGTATGTATACATGTTTTGTTCATGTATTGCTATCTTTTTCAGATTGTATACTAATTTATTTATTTCACAGAATGTGTATTTGATAAAACCACATGTGATTTGAGTGAAGAGCTCTTATTCATATTTCCGGTCATCAGCCTCATGTCATCAACTTCTAGATCTGTTAAAGGAGCAGCTGCTGATTTACTTGTCATGTTAGAAAAGTTTCTAGTACAATTGTTCAGATCACCAAAGATTGAACTAGTCACAGAAGAGAGATTGCCATCTATCAGTGCACCTGGGTCCATAATTTATAGACTTTTGCAGCATCTATGGTTTCAGGTTTATTATTATTGTGTTGTTGGTGTTATTTGTCAAGAGTTTAAGTTTATTATTTTGATTCTTATAGATATCAACTCTAATATCAAGTGACCTTCTTTGGCTTATATCGTTGTATTTGATAGTAGAATGGCGCTATAGGATCTGTGTACCAATTCCGTTTAGTTGATATTAGGAATTATTTGAGTTTGGTTAATGAAGTTGCAAGTTTTTTTTTACTATTCAACTTAAAAGAAATAAAAAAGTGGAGAAGAGGAAAAATAATTGCAAGATATATGATGATTGAAATTTTATAAGATTTTTGTGTGTTTTTTTTTGTAGGACCAATTTTCACAATCAACTTCCTTCTTTGTGAATTTTGCTTCTAATAATAAAATTGATGCCGAAGGAATGCATGATCTAGCAAGATCTTGGGCTTCTCAAATAAGAGAACACTCTTTATCTATCATTAACAAACGAAAATCCTCCCTGCCCATCTCTCGGTCTGAAGAAACCTTTTTAATGGGTAACGAACTCACAAATTATCTTGATTGATTGATTTATTTTTAATGTAAAACTAAAATTCCTTAAAACTATATTCATATTATCCCAAATATTTACGTTGCAGAAATGCCCCCCTTGCTCAGTGCAATTTCTGGTATTTTGGTGATTCATCGGTCACTTGGAAACATTGCAATAGATTTGTTGGCTACCATTGGTGTTATGGATCCTAAGCAGGGAGTTCCATTGTTGCTAGCCATTCTATTTTACTGTAACATTTTCACTAGAAATGATATTAATTATCAGGATATGTTGGTGAGTAAGACTATTTTTCCTGGTCTCAAGTCTCTTGCAATTGATGCAAGAGTCTAACAAACTTTTCCTTTTGCTTTTTTTTTTTTTTTTATCTATTTTTTCCTATAAAAAAATTTGTTCTTTCAGCCAAAACTTTTGGCAATGCTTCCATCATTGGCTTCAAATTTTGTGATGATACCGCTCATAATTCAGACAATTCTGCCAATGCTTCAGAAGGATGGACAGCCGTGTGTACTCTCTATAACTCTTGATTTCTGGCTTTATTCTCAGTTTTCCTCATTCCATATTGCAATTTATTTTGGAGCATTTTGATGGATTATCTTTATGGCATTTTGGAGCATTTTAATGCACAATTTATTTGAAATTGCAATAGCATGATAACTAATGCATATAATTTTTCTATAGTAGCTTCTTATTTTCCCTTACTCTGTTGTTTAATTGTAATTCTTCTTGTATCAGAGTTTTGTATGCCACAGGTGTTCGTTTACTTTGTCAGACCTGGGCAATTAATGACCGGGCCTTTGGTAGTCTGCAGGTATGATTCTCTTTGGCTTATTAGCATAATGATAATTGGCACCCTTTTTTATTTACTTTTTAGGAAATTGGTTGCAAACCCTTGGAAAATATTTGAAAATCAACATTCTGATTTAGGGTTGCATTGCCAATAAATTTTAAATGTACAATGCAAATGTGATAGCAGAGAGTTTGAACAGCTCAGTGCTGCACATCATTTGATGAACAGTTCCAGTTGTGGAAAATTAAAGAGTTTAACTTTATTTAATCAATAATCTCAACACCATTGAAAATTTTAGACCTGGGTGGCATTTTGCAAAAAGCATGAATTGACCACCACACCTAGCTCTTTGCAGAGCATACTTGGCTGCAAATTAAACCTGCATATGGACCTTTGGTACTTTAATAATTTATTTGAATATATTTTTAAATAAATAGTTTTCTCTACTTCTTTTTAAGGAATCAAGAATATTCCATATAATGCAAATGGTATTGATCTGTGTTAAATCAAGCTTGATTTGGTGTTGATGGGCTATACTTTTTTCTCGATCCTCTTTTCTTTCTATGAGGTTTTGAATTTTGATCCAACTGAACATCTTGAATGACATGCACAGCATGAGTGATGCAATTAAAAGGAAGTTTGACTTCAACCTTGCTTTTTCCTCCTTGCTTGAACTGAAAAATAACAGGTCAAATTTGGTTACTTGGTGGAGGCTTATAAGGAGATTGGGGCTGAACTGGGACAAGCATGATGCTTGAAAAAATTATTTCTATTTGATTTCTGTGAAAAATATATACAGCCATTAGGCTTCACAAGAAGATACTATCCCTTACCATACTACTTTTCCTCTTTCCTGAGCTTTACCCCCCTCCCCTTATCTTTTCCTGAATTCTTATTGCTATATTGCCTTGCTTTTATTCTAATTTGGTTATTGACATTTAGGCAGTGTTACTTCCAAAGGGGTTCACCGAATTCAAGGCTGAGAGAAATATCTGTATAAGTCTGGCAACTTCCATTCGAGATGTTTGCAGAAAAAACCCTGATAGGGGTGTGGACCTTATCTTGTCTGTTTCGGTATGGATCAAATAATAGATATTTGGTTTGTGATGTCCTATGGATGCAGGTTTGAGGCAGCTTTCTTTTTTTCTTTTTAAAAAAATTCTTAAATTTTTGTTACAGACTTGCATTGAGAGCCAGGATCCTATTATTCAAGCTCTTGGTTTACAAAGCCTTGCCCATCTTTGTGAAGCTGATGTAATTGGTAATCTTGATTGTGCTCTGAACTGAGAGTCCTTTTCATTTCCTGTTCATGTCTCAAATTCAGATTAGACTTGGAAAGTGGCCACTTTTTGCTCTTTTCATAATATCTTTGGAAACTAGGGTTTTAAATATTAGGCAATACAATACGTATAAGAAGTTAAGGGGGGTGATTCAATACTGGGGTGATTCAACACTGAGCAATTCTCTATGGGTGATTCCAGAATCACTCTGAAACTAAGATTTGCTTATTTGATTTTTAAAGATTTTACTTTTTTGTAATAATTTCTTCATTTGACTATGTTTCTTCATTATAAATTACTAAACATGACAAGATTATTATAATATTTGGTTAAATTCTTCATTTAATATTGATCCATCCTGTTAATTTTGTCAAAGAAGTCACGGGTCGGTAGCGGCAGCTGGTTCAGGTCGTTCGGCCTGAATCCGTTACAAAATTTCCAGTTCAATTATTTAAAACCCTGCTGAAAATCTCCCCAGATTTTATAAAACAATATAATGGTTATTGGTGCATCTTTCTCTTCCACCAAATATTTCTTGGGAGGTCAATGTTGCTATGGAGTAATTATTTTGAACTTCCAATTCAATTGTCTGCTATGCAAGCCATGATTGTGTGTTTGATTTTGAATGTCTAACATTTCATGTCCAATAGAGCATAGGCAGATTGGGCCAGTGGCGTTGGGAGTGGGTGAGCTGAGGTCCTTCACACTTCCTGATGTGAACCTGAAGCTGTTTTTGTAGAAATGCAGACTTCCATGCCTCTTTATTAGCATGAACTTAGCAGCTTTTAGTATTATGGATTGCTTTTTTGCATCTCCTCTTTTAATGTTTACAAGAAGGTTTATCATCTCTTCATATAGATTTTATAGCACTATAGATTGCTAATAAATATCCTTACTTTAACATCAATGGTTCTTTAAAACATGTTAATTTTTTTTTAATGATGTTATTTGGGCAATTTTAGCGTTTTCAGTTATATGCATGTATATGGCTCATATGTAATTTGAGGATGGAAATTCTGGTGGTGTTTGTTTAAAATGGAAGTACCGCTGACATTAGAAGCGAGACTACTTTTATTTTGTCTTTTGAAAATATTTCAATTCTTTTTCTTTAAGAAATTTCTTGTATCTTTCTATGTACATAAGGGGTTTGTCTTATAAAAATATTTCAATTGTTTTTCCTTAAGAAAGTGTATTTGCCTTTATACGCATAAGGGTATAAATTAGGCTTTTTCTATTAAAATTTTGATGTTGTGAAATTATGGTCAATTTTTATTTTTTATTTTTTATTTTTTTATATCTATCCAGATTTTTATACTGCCTGGGATGTCATTGCCAAGCATGTGCTAGACTACTTCTCCGACCCAGTTCTTGCACGAAGGTACATTACATAATGTTAGTATCAACCGATACTTTAGATTGTGGCTTCAGTAATTCTGTTGGACATTATAGATTTTGTAACAAATCCTTGTCCAATTGCCATAGAAGTGGAGACTAAGTTAGCTAAATGGATTGCCTAGCCTTTTTATAGCCTAGTCACTACATCCATTTCTTGGAAAAAGAAAAAAGAGAAAAATCCTCGGTCATTAGATGTAGAGCTATGAATATGATAATATATTATTTTGACTTTCCTGGTAGGATAATGTGTTTCTTAGTCATCATATTGCTTCTGCTAAAATCTTTTTCTTGTCCATTTGTGTGTTGAGGGTAATTGAAGTTTCTACATATTTTCACCAGTTTTTGCTACAATTATATTTTCAAAGATAACTGCTGATTGATGTATTATGTGGTTTCTGCTCATGACAGCACATGCCTTCTTCTAAGATGGGGTGCAATGGATGCCGAAGCTTACCCAGAAGCTTCAAGGAATGTTCTACAAATTTTGTGGCATGTTGGTGCCAGCAGGCATGATAGTCATGTGGTACAATGGGCACAGGCAAGGGTCTCTGCATTTGAGGCCTTAACTGAATATGAGGTGAACTGTAAAATAATGGAGTATTCTATCTTTTCAAACCCTTTCCTTGATTTTGATCACTTTTCCCATTTATAAATTTACTAAAAAAATGTCCAATTTCTCTGCATTTTTATTTTATTACATAGCTTTGCAAGAATTTCCTCTTAACAATATGATGTTTTATTAGGTCTCACTTATAGAAAAAGGAATTCCAGATATCAAGAGAGAGAACACAGATTTGTTTGTCTCTGAGATAGATGTTGATGTACTCAAGGCCATGGAAGGATTTCAAGTCAAGATCATAATACATGAACACGGGTAGAGGATTTATATATGTAGTTTTCTGCTTCACATGCTGAAATATATGGTATTGAACACTAATACAACGTTCCATTTGCTCCAGGAATAGGCGAAAATTGGTGAAGGAGAAAAAGGTCACTGGAAGCAAGATTGAGAAATTGCTGGATGTATTTCCCCAGGTTCTCTTCTCTTCAGGTATGATAAGATTCATGATACTTAAAAGGTACACTGTTTTCCATGTGAATCCCATCCTTCCTTCCCTTAGAAACACCAACCCCCCACCCCCCAAAAGAAAAACCCCAAAGAAAAGAGAAAAAACAAAGATAATCTGTTGAAAGTTTCATGCTCTTTACCTGCTTTGATGGAAGGAAGATGGGTGAGAAATTAAGTGGTTTCCTCCACCTAAAAAAAAGGAGAAAGTGTGGGGAGAGAGAGAGAGAAAAGCAGAAGAAAAATCAAATGAGGTATTAGGTTCTTCAGAGATAAAAAATATTTTTCTTGATGAATGTTGGCATTTAGAGGCCGAGGGTGATAGTAGTCTTTATAGTGGTAACTTTTTAAATATTGCCTGCTGTGAGTCTTCTAATGTGATACCTGCACAACTAATCAAATGAGCACCAAATGTGCAGGGGAAAAAAGGAATGCTGGGCAGCTACCTGGTGCAGCCCTGTTATGCCTTTCCTTCACTCCTAAAGATGTGAACAACCTAGGGATGTCAAGAGTAAGATAATCATATGTTGAAGTTCTTTTATTCAGAATTTACCATTTTTTTTAAATCTGCATTACTTGCTGTCCAGGTAGCACTAGATGTCCATGCTGCATATGAGAATGCACTGGTGGAAATAGCTTCTTCTCTTCATCTCTCAAGAAACATTTTTGTTGCCCTTATTTCACTGCAATCATGGAAAGCTTTCATGCGACGTTGGATGAGGGCTAATATCTTATTGCTTGATGCAAAAGCAGCGTCTGTTGCATTAGATAAGACTTCTAAAGCTGCTAACAATATCCTGAAGGTGCACTACTGTTTTTCTTTTCTTCTATAATACTGCTTGTGTATTGTGGCTATCTGCTCAAATTCCTTTACTGATTTTTCCTTGCAGAGTATGATGCGACTTGCTGAAGAATCTATCCCAAGATCTGCTGAAAATATTGTTCTGGCTGTTGGTGCGCTCTGTGCGGTAATAAATTTAATATAATTGTTAAGTCTGACTGCAATTTAATGCCTTGCATATGTGAGTCTGAGAGATATGAACAGTCTAAATATAATATAGGCTAGACTTGTTCGTGGTCCTAGGTATCCACCCTGCATGGCCCATAAAGTTTGTCCCCATGTCTTACCCAGCCAAGGCTCAATAAAAAACTACACTCCTTTAGTTGAAACATAAATAAGTTAAAGGATTTTTAAATTGTTAATTCTTTTATTTATTCCTTTTTATTGTGTTTTTGTTTGTAATTTTACCTGGAAATTGTCGGAAAAAAGGGAATATATGAAATATAGTTTAAATGAATTTCAAGGAATATGGAATAAACCGTTTTGTTCATTAATGATATAAATTTTCAATGCATGATTTAGCAGCGACCAAACTATTTGGGTACACAAATTTATATCATGACATTGCACTTGTAGTTAAAGAAGTTTTCCACCAAGGATAGGATTAACTTCTTCTTTAACATATGAACAGCTTTTTGAGTGTTTGGCATATTGTCAAAAAGTAATAGATTTTTTTTTGGATGCTATGTACATAATGTAAAATATCATTAGCAATTGTTGATGTGTTTTGTGGCCGCTCCAAACATTGAGAATTCTGTTTTATAAAATATATGAATTGTCAATCCAATGCCTAGTGACATAACTATAACTAAGAGTATGTTTAGAATAGTAAATATTATAAGTGCAATATTTGAAATAAGAGACGATAATGTAAAAATCAAATTCAGCTTAAACATACATAGTTTATATTCTAGTGTCAAAATCATGAGCATGTAAAAGAAAATGAACTAATTTCTGTATTAAAGAGCCAATAAATTTACCTTCATTTGAGAGTGAGAAATTCTAGTCTAACAATAACTTAATTGAGGTTGAGAATTAAACAATTGGTATATTTTAAAGAGATTGAGAGAATATAGAGTTATGATGGAAATGATTAAGAGTTTATGGTATTCACAGAAATTAGAAATTGTTGAGTTTCCAAAATTTCCCTCGAAACTAACTGTTATTTAGTTGCAACAGGATGCAAATGGTCATTTTGCCTGTTTTATTAATTTTTTAACCTAAAAAGTGACTCAAACAAAAGAACCAAAACAAACAAAAACCCTTTACTAGTTGCATTTAAATAGTCATTGTTTCAACAAGTATTATCCATTTACAGTCATTATGTGGAGCCAAAAGAACATAAACTTTGGGGTGTGGGTGCAAGTTCTAATTTAGATGGCTCTGGGGCAGCCTGCAGCAGGCTGTGCTATGCCATCCTGCAGCCAAAATTACATGGCCCACCATGGCCTACTGCCATTGCCCATGGTGTGCTTGGCCATGCTACACCACATACTGTCTAGCTCTTTCCTGTTGAAGATCTATTAAGTATCAACTCATCATTCGCCACTTCTGAATTGTTGTGTAGATCTTTATCTGAATAGCAGTGTGCTTTTGCAAGAAAGTAGATTTCATGATTGACATATTTTACTCAATTCAGTGTTTGGCTTTGCTGGCTATTTTCAGGTCTTGCCTCCGTCAGCCCATACAATTAAATCAACTGCTTCAAAGTTTCTGTTGAATTGGTTGTTCCAGTATCAACATGAACATCGCCAATGGTCAGCTGCAATATCTCTTGGATTGATCTCAAGTTGCCTACATGTGACTGATCATATGCAGAAATTTCAAAATATCACTGGACTTATTGAGGTATGGAGATATGTGATATAAAAAACAGAAATAAGATGAATAAAATCTGTTCTCTATTCACCTTTAGAGTACTGAATATATAGAGGTTACATAGGTTACAAAAAAGAAAGATCAAATATCTGAAAATCAGTAAATTATCCCTACAAATCCTCTCTACAGAT
>CATKHJ010961105.1:0-17500 GCA_949750685.1 Vernicia montana
TCATCATCAATATTCAGCTTACCCTTTATCTTCTCCTGCAGCTTCTTAAGACTCTTCAAGTCTTTTTTTAGTTTCGGGCAGCGATGTTGTATGTGACCAGTCTCTCCACAATAATAGCACTCCATATTGCTATAATCTCTCGGCCGAGATTTTAATCTATTTCTTTGATTACCTCTCCTTTTATTTTGATTCCTCTATCTCTCACTCCTCTCAACTAGTACTATGCTCTCACTTTCAGTTGAAGTGCTTTCACCCTTCATCATCCTTTCATTTTCTCTTAACACCGTTGTAACCTCAATCAATTTTAGTGTGGTTTTTCCAGCACACACAGTTTGCACCAACGGTTTGTAAGATTTGGGCAATGACGCAAGCAACAGTAATGCCTGCTCCTCATCTTCAACTTTTTCACCAGCATTCAACAGTTGGCACACTAGCTGATTAAATTTATTGATGTGGTCATGAAGATTTCCTCCTTCCTCCATCTTGAGCGAATACATCTCCATTTTCATGAACAACCGGTTAGTTAGCGACTTTGACGCATAGATCTCCTTCAATTTGTCCCACAACTTCTTTGGTGATGTCTTCTTAATCACTTCAAATTTTGCTTGTGGGGCAAGTGCTAACCGGATGGTGCTCACCGCCTTCCTCTGGATAGTCTTCCATTCGCTCTCAGTTATACTTGTTGGCTTTTCTTCATCTAAAGCCGAATCAAGACCTTTTTGCACCAAAAGGTCCTGAATAGTACTCTGTCATAGAGTAAAATTACCATTTCCATCAAATAAAGGGGCTGAATATTTAAATGCACTATCCATTTTATCTGAAAAACTCCTTTTTTTTTTTTTTTTTTTTCAGATCTATGTGAATAGTACTTCTGTTACAGTACTGTATGTATAGTACTATATGAACAGTAACAGTACCTCTGCTACAGTAACCGTACTCTGCTACAGTAACTGTACCCTGCTACAGTAACCGTATCCCTGCTACAGTGCCTCTGAACAGTACCGTACTCTGCTACAGTTCCTTGTTACTGTAGTTACTATTACTTACTGTTACAGTAACAGTACACATGCAAAAATAAATTGTTTTGCGTGGTTACTATTCACTTAATTTTTTGATTTTACATCCGTTCTCGAAACGGATTGCACTAAAAAATTTCTCATATTTTTCTCTTCCTCACAGTATATTTCTTTTCTCAAAATATGATATTGCCTCGGACAGCAGTCCCACTTTAATCCCAATAAAATTTCTCTCTACCCCAAAATAAGAACCAAACGCTCTGATACCACTTGTTGAAAAATTTTATTGGATATTTCACACGCACAGCGGAAGTAGAAATTAATAAAGGACCCACAGCAAAAACAACAAGAATTTTACGTAGTTCGATTTCTCAATAAACCTACATCCACGATCCACAAGGGATAATTCACTATATCTCTTATAGTTACACAGTATAATTTTTTTACGGATAAAATTGTAAACCCTCTCTCACACAACACCCAATAACTCAATACACCCTTTCTTACAGTGAACAAAGATTAAAAAAATGTAGGATAATTTTTGGACGGAAAAAAATTATCAAAACCCTCTCACTCACACAAAACTCTCTCTATATGTTTTTGTAATTTTCTGTGTAATTCTTCCTTACATCTCCTGCCTATTTATAGGCAGGAGATTTTACTTTTTATACATGTGCCAGCTACAAAATTTTGCAGCTAGGCGGTGGGACGGTGCAGCTTTCTGACAAAACTCATTTCAACACGTTTTTTTTTTTTTTTTTCCTTCTTTTCTTTTTTTTTTCAACTTATTAGGCTGTGGGGCCCACCATATTGGAGGGACCCACACTACCTAACACAAATTACTGTTTTGTTGTGTTGTTCATCAAAATCTTACAAAACAAAATTCATCAAATCACTATGAAGATTGCATCATAAAAAAGTTTATTATAAAGAACTGATATAATAAGATAATATCATAATTGTTATTATAATAAACTCAAATATGAGAATCACAACATTTGCAGCAGGAAGTCTGCAGCAAATTAAAAAATGGAACAATGGGGAAAAAAAATCAATAATATTCTTTCTTGTTAAGATTTTTCATTTTTCTTATTTCTTTCATCAACGATATTTCATTTTATTTTTAAGGATAAAGAAAAAAAAAACAGTAATTTGTTAGGTAAGTATGGGCCCCTCTAACATAGAGAGTCCACAACCTAATAACAACAAAATTTTCTTTTTGAAGAAAAGGAAAAAAAAAAAAAAGGAACGGATAGTCAAATATGTAGGCAACATATCTGACAATAGGAATTGGTTGGGAGCCTATATAAAGGCTCCCTCCCTCTTTAAACACACAAGATCACAACAAAACTGAGAGAGTTTTTTGTGGGTGAGAAAAGAAGCAGAGACTTCTAAATATGTGAGAGAGGGTTTTGATAATTTTTGTCTGTTCAAAATTATCTTATATTTCTTTAATTTTTGTTCATTGTGAGAAATTGTGTACTGGGTTAGAAATTGTGTACTGGGTTATTGGATGTTGTGTGAGAGAGAGTTTTGATAATTTTTGCCCGTCCAAAAATTATCCTATATTTATTTAATCTTTGTTCATTGTGAGAAATGATGTACTGAGTTATTGAGTATTGTGTGAGAGAGGGTTTACAATTTTCTCCGTTCAGAAAATTTTTCAACAAGTGGTATCAGAATTTCTGGTTCTTATTTTGAGGTAAAGAGAAATTTTATTGGGACTGAAGTGAGACTGCTGTTCGGGGCAGTATCATATTTTGGGAAAAGAGATATACTGCAAGGAAGAGAAAAATATAATAAATTTTTTGGTGCAATCTGTTTCGAAAATGGATGTAAAATAAAAAATTAAGTGAATAGTAACCACGCAAATATTTTTTTTTCATGTTATTGTTACAGTAATAGAAAACAATATTAACATACAATAGCAGGGTACTGTTCATACAGTTACTATAGCAATATATGGTTACTATAGCAATATATGGATACTATTCACCGGGTCTTGCAGCAGAAATTTTGAAGAGACTCATACTCATGGAAAAGATTAACAAAGTTGCAGTCATAATAAAACCTCCATGTTGTAGTTAGGAAGAGATTTGTTAGGTAGGTGTAGATCCCTCCAACATGAAGGGCCCACAGCCTAATATGTAGGCACCGTCAGTGCCTACATATTTGACAATAGGAATTGGTTATAGGCTCCCTCCCTTTCTCTTTAAATAAACAAGATCACAATAAAACGGATAGATTTCTGTGTGAGTGTGAGAAAATAAGTAGATGCTTCTAAATATGTGAGAGAGAGTTTTGATAATTTTTATCCATTAAAAAATTATTCTACATTTCTTTAATCATTGTTTACTGTGAGAATGAGTGTACTGGATTGTTGGGTGTTGTGTGAGAGAAGATTTTGATAATTTTTGTCTGTCTAAAAATTATTCTATATTTCTTTAATCATTATTTACTTTGAGAAATGATGTACTGGATTATTAAGTATTGTGTGAGAAAGGGTTTATAATTTTTTCCATCAAGAAAATTTTCCAACATAATTTTCCCGTAAAAAATGTAGAACAAAGGAAAAATAGGAGGAAGAAAGAAATTTTGTATTTATCTTGAGATAAGCAACAAAAAAAATGGCTATGATTTTGTGAGATATAAGAGTTAGTATTTCTATTTAAAATTGTCATGTTTTTGAGGTGTGTACATAACATTTCTTTATTCTTGTATGTATGTTTGTGTGTATATACATTTAAAAAAAAATTATGTAAAAAAGAAATTATATTTTTTACTTAAATATCCTTAAATTTTATTCATTAAAAGAAAGGGTGAAAGGGCATAGTAAGAAAATAAAATTGGACATATTGCTAACTAGGTAAAAGAGAGGGCAAGTTAGCGGCTCATAAGGCTGAGCATTGGGTTGGTTCAGTTCAAAATTGAACCGAACTAAAATAATTAAACCTATAATTTATTTGAACAGAACTGAAACTGAAATTTTTATAAAATCAAATCAAATCGAATTGAAAAAGTTCAGTTCGATTCGGTTCGGTTTAACTATTTTTTTTCTTTTTATTTTAATAAACTATATATATATTTTTATTTTATATATATATATATATATATATATATATATATATAGAGAGAGAGAGAGAGAGAGAGAGAGAGAGAGAGAGGTCGGTTTGGTTCAAACTGAATTTTTTTATAAAAATCGAACCAAATTAAAATTTAATTCGGTTCACTATTTAAAAAATCAAACCGAACCGAATCACTTAAAAAACCAAACTGAACAAATCTGTTTGATTCAATTTTTCAATTTTAGTTCGGTTTTACTCACCCTAGCAGCTCCCATATATATTATTATTATTATTATTATTATTATCATTATTATATATAACTAAAACGTTTGTTGACTCATAACAAGCTTTTAATTTTTTTTAATTTTTAATTTTTTAACTTTTAAATGGGCTTTTATTTTTTTTACTTTAACTTTTAAATGAGTTTCGTGAGTCATTCTTCTTATGATTAGAGGTATATAATTGGTTGGCTCGATTAATATTTTTTATTCATAGAACAAATATTATATATAACTAAAACGCTTGGTGAGTCATTGTTTCTGAAAGAGTAACTCGACAAGTTTTTACTTTTTAACTTTTAAATGGGCTTTTGTTTTTTTATTTATTTATTTTTTACTTTAACTTTTGAATGAGTTTCGTGAGTCATTGTTTTTGGAACTAGAGTATGCAATCGGTCGATTCGGTTAATAATTTTTATTAACCGAATAAATCAAAATTAAATATTAATCAAACCGATTTAACTGAAATAATCATAAAATTAAATTAACCGAATTGAAATATTAAATTTCTGTTAAATCAATTACATTGTGTTTTTTGGTTAAAAAATGAATATTATAAAATATCTTTCATTTTAAATATAAATATAATATGAGTATTTATCATTTATAACATTTAAATTTTTTAATTTATTTATATAAGAAAATAAAAAAAATAAGTTGTATGAAATAATAACATATAATATTAAAAACAAATATTATATCCTAATATTTCATAAATTTAAGTATACAAACTAATTGAACATCAATTAAATTATAAATTCATAAAAAAAATGAAAAAATATAAGTATATAAATTAATTGGCACATTGAAATTTCTAATTTATTTATCAAAAAAATGAAAAAAATAAGTAAATAGGTTAGTTCAATTAATTTGGTAAATTAAATTTCTTAATTGAACCAAAAATAAAAAATTGAAATTATGCTTTTAACTGAACCGAACTGATCATTTTATTTAACCGAACTACATCGGTTCGGTTCGATTAATTGGTTCTTACCCATTAATGCTTACCCCTATTTTTTTTTTTTTTTTTTTGCCAGAGATACTTATCCCTACTTGGAACAATGACTTTTCAAGCTTTTATTTTTTTTTATTTTAATTTTTAAATGAGTTATATAAGTTTAATTATCTTAACAATAATTTAAAATGGACGTGTTATTTTACTATTTGACTTTATTTTTGATAGATTAATTTTATCCATTTAAAAATATTTTCATTTTACCAATTTATTTTGAATTTCAATATATTTATTTATTCTTCTATAATGTTCTACTACTTCTTATATTTCTCTTTACTCCTATCATTTTCAAGTAAATTTATAATTTTTTTATTTATTCAAAAAAAATTAACGACCAATAAATATTTATTTTTTTTTATTCAAATTACTAATTTCAATTATCTTTTTTAATTTTTTTCTTTTTAGTTGAAGTAATAAAATGAAAAATTAGTCTTTTAATCGTTCATTTGACCAACGGATCCTCAAATCAATTAAAAAAATGTCTTAATATATTAGATATATTTTATTGTAAATATCTTTGTAATATGTAAATATTAAAATTTTTAATGTCATATGAATTTATGTGTATAATATTATCTTTTATGTACTAATATATTAATACATTAATTTTTTTCTTATTTAAAATAATATAAAATGTCGTAAACTGCAGTATAGCTCGGATTTATTTTCTTGTTTATATATATATATAGTAGGCCACATGGAAAATCATGACTGGCAATGTAACAGCATAACATAGAATTTTTTTCCAATTGGCATAGCCGTTATGTTAAATAAAACGATCAGTAACCAATTCTCAACGGTCAGAATTTTTAAAACAAATTCAAAATCAAAATACCACCATTATTGTTTCCCCCTCAAAGAAACCCCACAGTAACAAACCATAAAAAATCCCCCAATTTCTCTTATTTCCAAGAATTTTCGCTCTCTTTCTCTATTACCTGAAAAATCCAAGAAACAAGAGAGATTGGCTAAGCCCTAACAATGAGTACCACTCAAGAGAAAGAGCCCAACGAAGATGAGAGAAAGATACCCGTTTTTACAGTAACGAAGAACGGTGTGATTCTCAAGAACATTTTTGTAATCAACAATTCACCATTACCGGAGCTTGATTTCATCGCCAACGTTGAAAATTTGGAGAACCCAGATGGAGAAATCGAGGAGATCTTGATTGTTGGTCGACACCCAGATTGCAATATCGTGTTAATGCATCCTAGCATTAGCAGATTTCATCTTCAAATCAATTCAAAACCCTCCGCACAGAAGCTTTTTGTCACTGATTTGTCTTCTGGTAATTTCATTTTTAATTGCATTTTGTTACAGAATTGTGATTGAATTTTAATGGGTTTTCTAGTTCTTGATGGATCATTGTTCATTTCTTTTCTTTCTATGTTCTTTTATTTTTTAAAAAAATTTGGGCGGTTCTCTACAGTTAGAATTTTAATGGGTTCTTGCTCGTCTTGTTTATTTTGATATTCAGAACTCTTGTGGAATCGATTTTTTTTTCTTGCCATAGTCTCTTGGTATTATCTTTTATGTGGGTTTTTTTTTCCCATTCTTGATGGGTTCCTGGTTTATTATGTGTTTTTCTTAATTTTTGTAGAATTGAATCGTTATTTGGTCTTGTTTTGCTCTTTTTGAATAATTTTAAGTTTGCACATCATCGAAATTGAGTTGGGTTTTATTAGTTTTTGATGGGTTTCTGGTTCTTGCATAGTCCATGGGACCTGGGTTTCAGAGAAGAAGATTGAACCAGGGTTTCGTGTAGAGCTGAATGAGGGTGATACGATAAGGCTTGGTGGCTCAACCAGAGTCTATAGGCTGCATTGGATTCCTTTGAGCTGTGCATATGATATGGAAAACCCCTTTGTTTCAGCGTCAGATATGGCAATGATTGAAGAGAAAGAAGAGGAAAGAGTAGAAAAACTGTCTCAGGTGAGTGAATTCATGCTTTGGTTAGAAAAAGAAGGAATAAACCAAGAAAGGTTGTTGAAGCAGTTAAAATGTTGAACAAAGATGTTTGTTGAAGTGTTCTTTAAACTGGAATTGTACAGGATCAAGATTTGTTGGCAACTGAAAATGGAAATGTTGAAGAGAAAGACTCATCGGTAGTGCTAGAAAAGGCAGAAGAAATATATCAGGTCAGAGACTTAATGATTATGGCAATAACAGTAAGAAATGCTTGAGAACATTTGATTGATTCTTCTTTCTGTACTTTTCTGTGTTTTTCAGGAAATGAATTCTATTTCTACTGGAAATGGTGAAATTCAATCGGTGGATTCTATTTTTGAAGGAGTTGTCTCATTATTTTCTGATGAGAATTCTGGGTTAATTGTGAAAAAAGAGATCCCATCAGCACCATTAATGCCTGAAAACATGAATTCTTCTGTTTGTGGCGAGAACGAAGAAATAGAAGGACTACCTAGAAATGATCATGAATTGAGCCTCAAAACTGCAGAGGAAGTTATTTTGCAGAGCTTGAGTCAGCAATTCTGTGAATACAACCAGAGCCCAGAATATTATTCTGCCAAGGAATCATTACTAGAGAAAGAAAACACAGACATTTCCATGACAAGATTAGAGCTAGAATCCAATGTTGAGGTGAACTCAGATTCATCTTCATCTTCTGTTAAAGAAGCGAAAGCCAATTCCGTCTCTGAAATGCCAGAAGAAAAAATCTTATTAAGGAAAGAAAGTGAGCAGATGGATACTTTTCCTCTGGAATCTGTCAACTTGTCCTTGCCATTAGGAGATCTCTCAGATACCAATAATGAACAAGTCAACAAAGAAAACCAGACTCCAGAACCTCTTGCTCTGAGTCCACTATGTGAAGAAGAAAACGGAGAGAATTCGACAAAGAACCAAACACTGGACGAGGTGGTGAGCCCACAAATTTTATGTGCTTATAACCCTGCAGCCACTAAAGTACTTGATGAAATGGAAAACCAGAGTCCTTCAAGGAAAGAATATGGACAGAGTGGGTTTTCTGAACCCATTGCAACAGAATCTGTGAACTCATCTCTGCCCCTTGGTGAAGTTCTCTCTGAGATTGTAGATAGCAAGCAAAGCCTGACCCCACAATCTGCCTTCCCTGCAATTGAGAACTTAGACAACTTAAGAAGCCCTTCTATCGGATCAGAGGAAAAATCCAGCTCCTATAACATATGGTCAAGAAGAGGTAAACCTGCTACTGCTCTTCAGCTTCAAACAAGTAAGAGTTGGGGAAGAATCAGGAGGCTAGATGTTGATGCTGATGTTGAATGGGAGAATCAGGAGAATATTGAAAGTAAATCAATTACAAAGGCTCTTTTTCGTGGTTTAGAAGCAATGGATGAAGAAAGCTTTACTCCAGACAAGGAGAATCACACACCAAATACTTCTCTACTGAATTTCTTGAAAAAGAAGGATAAGCTAGAGGATGGTCAATTATACAAGTCATGTAGATCATCCTCTCCAAACATTGCTTTTAGCCCCAGTATTGGACCAGAAGAAGACATGATTGCCTCCTCAGACAAAGAGAACCAGACACCTAAAGTAATCCAACGGAGGAAATCAGCGAGGTTAACCTCAAGGAATCAAGTGAAAGTGGAAGAAGTTATGGTACTAAAGGAACGAAGAATAGAGAGGATTCCCTTCCAATCATTACTTGCCAATTCCCCTGGGAAGAGCATATCTGCAGTTTCAGCCCCTAGTGGTGCTGCTAAATTAGAGAGGGTTCCCTTCCAATCATTACTTGCCTCTTCCCCCGGAAAGAGCATATCTGAATGTTCGGTCGCTAGTGCTGCTGCTAGAAGCAGCAATTCTATCAACTGTACACAAAAGAATGTTACAAGTTCCACTTCTGTAAGTTAAAAATTACTAGGATTACTTCTGTTACAACTTTTCATTCCTTTTACATAGGTTTGATTATATACAAATTGAAGTTTTCACAGACTAACTCTGTTGGAGATGGAAAGAGGAGATGGATTATGATAGCAGATGCCACATCTCTTCTAGACAAGGAATCTAGGAATTCATTACAGCTTTTACAAGGTCTCAAGGGGACTCATTTAATCATTCCAAGAATGGGTAATTAACACCATCATATTCTCTTGTTCTATAAACATTTAGGGTTTGCTTTATTATCAAGTATTTATTTTCTGACAAGCATCAATGACTTTATTATTCAGTCATAAGAGAACTGGATTCTTTGAACCGGCGTGGTAGTCTGTTCAGGAGAACAACAGAGGCATCTTTGGTGTTAAAATGGATAGAAGAATGTATGGTGGAAACAAAATGTTGGATTCATGTTCAAAGCTCAGTGGAGGATGCGAGGGCAATTGCACCAACCCCGCCTGCTTCTTCTGTGTCCCGATTCAGTGAGGGAAGTGTATTTCCATGTGGGACAACAAGCTCAGTCTCATTTTCAGCTTATGGGAGTTTATTGGAAATTGCTTCACCAACTGCAGAAGACCATATTCTTGACTATGCTCTTGCTAATAGAAAAATGAGCAATGATGGACAACTCGTCCTTCTTAGCAACAATGTGACTCTGAAGATCGAAGCCATGGCAGAGGTACAAATAATTAAATATATTCTAGCTTTTGAGTATGTTTAGCATTTATTGTTTGAGTTGTTATTGAGGAAAGCGCTACGTTGAAAATGTTAATTAGAAGTCATTAAAATTTTCTTTTTAAAATGAATTTCACGTATTCTAGCCATAGAAATTTCAAAATAGTTAAATATTATTGCTTTTTTTGTCCCTCATAAAGCTTTTTCTTGTGGCTTCAGGGATTGATTTGTGAGACAGCTCAGGAATTTCGAGACAGTCTGGTGAACCCCTTCTCTGAGAGATTCTTGTGGGCAGACAGCTCTCCTAGAGGGCAGACATGGTCTGTTTTGGATGATGTAGTGTTGAAGGAAAAGTATTACAGGAGCCCTTCAAAGAAATCATCAAAGGGAGAAGGTGTAAAGGGTTTGAAGCTTATTCTGCTACACAATTCTCATTATGGACAGATGAGTCAATCAATCCATTAAAACAATGTACATTGCATTTCTATAGCTGATACTTATTTTTTCAGTACAATAGTTGTTGCTAGATTGCTTTGCCCAAAATTATTTTTGTAGACTTTGTATGCTATGAAGCAAAACTCAGTAATGTTACTGTTATAGATTGCATAGTATAGAATTTCTATGCAGAAACTATGACACTATTCCTGCTATACCTGTCATAGTAAAGGGCCTATATGGACATAAAACTAAAGACATTATCTTTTTTTTTTTTTTTACTACCATTTATGAAATGACGCAAACAAAAGAAATATTTTCCCATCTAACTTATCCATTTTTCACGTTATTTTTGTGACAGAAATGATATGAAAAGATTGGCATTATTTGATTTTAAAATGTCAAATACACACACATATACATAATTGACCTATGGAACTATCAGCCTTGTATTGCTTTTTATCTATGCTGAAATTAAACTGAAAAAAGGGGGTGAATTAGTTTTAATTCCCTTAAAACTTGGACGGTGATAGGTAGAGCGAGAAGCGACAACAATAGTGTTGTCCCTCCACACATTATAGCATGGCCATGTTTGGTGGCCCTAAATTATAGTTATATAAAGTACATATTGAATTATAAAAAATAAATAAGAAAATTACATTGCATATAAATTATATATGAACTAAATTATTATCAGGATTTTATTTGAATCAAATTAAATTATGATTACATAAAGTACATGTAAAATTAAAAAAAAATATATAAAAAAATTTACATAAATATAATAAGTTATATATACATTTTGTACAAATAAAATTACATCTAATATAATTTAGGGACACCAAACACGGCCTTGCTACAGTGCGAAGAGCGACAACACTGTAGTTGTCGCTCCTTGCGCTACTTAGGTATTTCGTAAAAACTTATGGCATACTATTATATCCAATAGATTTTTTTTTTAAAATTTTTTTGCCAAATCCAATAGATTAGTTCTTGATTAAAAAAAATACAAATATTATTACTTCAATTTAGTTTTATCTTAATATCTAAGTAGGAAGCCTGACTGATAAACAGGCATCCACCTCCCCACGGTCCACAATTGCATAACAGTTGTATAGATGAGTCTGAGTTGGTGGGCAATCATAAATAAAAGCTGTCATGCACTGAATTTTCCACAAGCAAAATAGCATCTAACCAACATGCCACCCCACCTCCTCAGTCCTCCCTATATCATTATCTACATCTTAATCATAAATTTATGTAAAATTTAAGATTGATAGCAATACCTGACTTTTCAATGCATAATTCACTAGACATTAGGTGTCTTTTTGTTCGTTTTAACTTATTCAAAGAGAGAACGCAGGATCTGAATTCCTAATATCTTGTTTTAGAGAATAACGCTTAATTATTGAAATTCTGGCTTCAAAAACTTCTTCTCCTGTTCTTAATCTATGTCGCTCTAATCAAGATGTGAAAGCAGCGTCTAGTACAGGAGGCTTTCTTCAGGGAATTCTTTTTAAGTAGCAAGCCTGTAAAAGGAATCACAAGAAAAAGAAAGAAAAGGAGAAGGGAAAGAAATAAAGAATATGAGCCCTTCAGGTGGATTATCATGGATTAACCATTTATTTGTAGTAATGCAATTAATGAAAGAGAAAAGAAATAAAGCTATGCCAACAAAATGTACAAAATCAATGAATGGCTAAAGAAGAACATTTATTTATACTAATGCAGTTACATGGGACAACCTCCAATTACAAATGTAACATCAATTAGAAACCTATCATAACTTATGCAATCAAATACTAAAATACCTAGTAACATTGCTAAAGATTATTAGAACTAGAGTCCCCTCCAGTTTTCTGACTGTAATTACAAGAACCAGAAATAAGATAAGAGAATGAACTTTCTGAATCATCAAATGGAGGTCGGGGGAACTCATGAAACCCACCAAAGTTACAGGTATCAAAGTTCAATGGTGAGAAATAATTAGCAGGGTCATCAGAAGCCCCCTTCATATCCATAATATTTTGAGCTCCACCTCCACTAGCAACACCAGAGCCAAAGCTGAAGTTTATATTTCCAACCTTGTTTGCTGCTAAATTATTTTCATCCCCTTTATCAGATGGCACCTTCGTTTCATCAGGAGGAATTGCAGGAGTATGACCTTGGAAGAGAGCAATGTGTCCAAAAAGTTTGTCTTTCCTTGAAAAGGTTGTACCGCACGAACAAAGCCATTTATCCTTGCCACAATGCTTCTCATGAGTTTTGAGGTCTGCAATAACTGAGAATTTCTTGGTGTTGCATCTGCTGCAGGAGTAGCTCTTGTCACAATGAGTTCTCTTGTAATGGTTTTTAACACACAAAATAGTCTTCAAAGGCTGAAACTTTTTGTGATCCTTGTTCCGCTTGCAACCAGCAAATGGGCAGGAATACCTCTTGATAAGCACTGGTTCAGAGCTGGATTCCTTGTTGGGCTTCGCAAGTGCAGCAGGGGTTTTGTACTCATCACCGTGACCTCTCATATGCATACGTAAATTTGCATCCCTCTTGAACCCTTTCCCACATATTGTGCAGAAGTGAGTGTGTGGTGCAAGGATTTCTTCTTTTTCTAGTTGTAAGATCTCATAGGAACCAGGTGGAAGGTTCTCTCCTTCCTCAGCATCTTCTTCATCCTTCAGTTCATGTTCTTCAATAGAGTAGTTCTGCTCAGTCCCACAATTACCAGTAACATCCATCTGGTTGGACTGATCAGAAACTTTACTTCCACCATGTTGTGGCTGTACATTACCATTCATGCCTGCCCCAGAAGGAAAAAGAATCCCCCCAAGCTGTCCGACAGGAGGATTGGCTGTAGATAGTGTATGCTTCACAGATGGAAGAAGACTACCTGCTGTGGAGATCAATTGAACAATAATTGAAGTGAGATCAGTAGTGAGGAGCTGCTGCTGCTGAGCTGCAAGTTCATCTGGCCGCCCCAGAACCTGACCCCTCCGGCCAACAATTAAATGCACTAAATCTTGTAACTGATGAATCTTTTGCTCAAGAAAAGAGAGATTGTTGAGCATGGCCCTTGGATCCCAATCTGGGATTTTGTTGCTTCGAAATGTGTCATTCATTTGACTGTCTTCTTGATCCACAATCTTGATTTGGTCATTGGGGTTGGAAGAAATCAAAGATTGGGTTTCAGATTGTGGGTTGAATTCTTGGAAAGGTTGATCATTCCTAATGCCATAGATAGTGGAATCTGTCCACTTCTGTTGATGTTGCTGCAAATTGAAATTGAAATTGGTGAAGGATGGTTTCTCGGCGGAAATGTTTTTTGGTAATTCATTAGAAGAAGACGAAGATTTTGCCCATGTTTCTGCACATAGCCTTTCTTTATGATCCATTGTCAAGTTCTTTCTCAGTATCAAGATTCAATAATATTCAAACCTGTAATTTTTACCAGGAATTAGAAATTTAAACTTGGGACAAACATTCTGATATCCAGAAGACAACTTATATGCCCGAATCTCAATTAACCTATAATAACCATTTATTTGGCCAAAATAACCATTTATTTCAACCCACAAAAAACCAAGGAAAAAAAAAAAAAAAAAAACCCTTCAATCATAATAAGAAAATCATATAGGATTTTTATTAACAAAATTATTCAAGAAATCAACATCCCTTAATCCAAAAGTCAGAAAAATAAATACCAGCAAACTCTTACCCTCTAAAGTCAAACCTCCCACTTAAAAAGAAAACCTCATAAAGACAAAGTTTAAGATCCCAAACCTCATTCTGTAATTTAACTAAACTCAAAATCCATTATAAGCTCAACTGTAACTATAAAAATCTAAACTTTCATTCTTATTGAAGATTCTCTTTTTAAGAAGATTTTAGCTAGAATCTATATAAAGAAACCCATAATCATCCTAAAAATCTAATCTTTTTTCAATTAAATGGCTAACCCAGAACCCTAAAATATCATCTCAATACTGTTATTAAATAACAAAAGATCTCAATACTTGCTCAGTACCCACAATAAAAAACTAAAGGATTAGAACTTTAAAACTGTAAATACCAAAAAATAAATAAATAAATAAAAGAGCAAATCTTTCCCAGAAAAGAACACAAAAAGAAGAGAAGAGAAGAGACTCTTACCAGATTCAAGATTGCTTAGACTCAGATGCAGTCTGATTCTTCATCATAGTTTCGGGTACACAGAAACACAGAGAGAGGAAAATGAAAAAGAAAAATTGGAGTAGACTGGATCAATATATCAGCAGCCACACTCTTACGAAGAAGAATACAGTGTTTACAAGTGTCAGCTTTTGCTAATCAATCCCTATCAATCAATACCGTTGATATGTCGTTGTGATTAGACTGACACAACCCGTTAAATCACAACCGTCGGTGGGTCAATCATGGCTTTTTGTTATGTGGGTTTTGTTCTGTTTTTGTGGATGCCGTGGCAACACGGCTAAATTCAAAGACAATAAAGTTTAGATGGCTGATTGGAGATGGAGTAGATCAATCCCACACAATAACACAACTAGGTTGACCCCTATCTGATACTTCTCACCAAAAATAAATAAATAAATAAATAAACAATGAATAAATAAATAAATAAATGATCCTCTGTGTTTGTGAAATCTTTTCTTTTGTATTTTACACTTTTTTTTTTTATTTTTTTAATAATGTAGTTGATATTGTAATCTTGCAATTTAAATTTAAAAATAAGTTACTACCTCCCCCAAATGATTTACACAATTCCTTTTTACATAAATATTAAAAATATAATAAATAAAAAGATAATTTTTAAATATTTTTATAGTATAATAAATACATTTAATTTTAATTTTTTTGACATTAAATGTATCTTAAAAATGAAATAAAAATAGTAAAAAATAGTACTAGTAATAAAAATATATTGAATTTTTTTTTTGGCATCTAAAAAAAAGGTGCCAATCTTTTTTGGATGAGATAGTAAATTACTATTTAGTTTTTAAAATTTAACTAAATTAACAAATGTATTTATATTTTTTAAAAAATTAACTAATTAATCATTCTATTTTCATTTCGTAAGTAGAATTGATTCTTATATCCAAATTTCAATGATTTTTTTGTTAGACAACGTTGAAAATAATATTTTATTATATTATAATATATTTTTATACTTATAATACCATTCACTCACTTTCCTATAATATATTTCTATACCCATTGTCACTCCACCGTCTTCTAATACAGATGGAGCTGAATTCAGTGATAGAATTTTCTTGGAAACATTCTTGTCCTTGTTCTTAATTTCTTTTGAGGTTTTTACTTTGCAAGATATGGCTAAATTGAAACTTCTCCTATCGTAAATATTGTGAAATTGGGGCTTTAATTTGATGGTGGAACTAATGAAAGTTGGAGATTTGAGAAAAACTCAATGGCCGTGAGGGACAATCAGTGAAGCTCGTGTGAGGACGGTAGTGATGATAAGCTTCATAAGTGACAGCGGCAGAAAGTTAATCGGCGTTGAGAGTCGCCGATCAAAAGTGTAACTAGCTAAGACGGTTGCTAGCGATTTCACATCTACATATTTTAATTTGCAAAAACACGAAATTATATGATATTTTTAAAAATTTTGTTATTAAAAAATTAAATTTGAATCGATATGTCAATAAAATACTATAAATAAAACACATGTTCAATTTTTAATAATTTTTGAAGCATTAATGGGTGGATTACATTGACAAACAAACATAAAGTTAAACGATTAACATTTATTGGATTTACTATAAGTACTGAATAAAGAAAACAAAATAAGATAAATAAGATCCAATGTACATCTAAATAATAAAAACACTTCTCTCATTTTGAGAATTATAAGAAATTATATTTATAAAGAATTTTCGTGAATATAATTTTTTATTCTACTTAATACTACTATAGAATTGATATACATATAGATTTCTAACACAATATAAAATTCATTATAAAAATAGTTTTGTAAAAATAAAGAGGTGTACATGTGTCGTTTAAAAATATTTCATTTTGGTGTAATTTTTTTTTCTTTTGTTAATTGATAGAAATAAAAGTATTAATTATATTTAATTTAATAATATTAAAATTATTTTTAAAATTATGAAATTATAAATTTAAATTTAATTGAAATTTAGTAAAAAAAAATTGTGTCCTACCAGTACCTGGGGAGGGTCAACTGGGGAACTTATTTGATAAAAAAAAAAAAAAAAAAAAGTGAGAGAGTTGAGGGTTAGTAGCACACCACTGCCAGTTTTATGGAATCAAATCTCACTTGCATTTATGAATGAAGAAAAGTCAACACATATAGCATAAGACCACGCACCACATCTAAGAATTCAAAACCCGACCTTAATTGATTAGTTATATATATATATATATATATATATATATTTCACTTTAACAACGCTAATTAAATTAGTGGTAATTTTTTTGTGATTTGATAAATTTAAATTTAAAATTTTTTATTTTTATATTTTTGAAAGAAATGAGAAAACCAACTAAATCACACCTGATTATATGAAGAGAAAATTTAATTTTGATTAATGCATAAAATGATTCAATTTTTGTTGAAATTGAACCTTATTTTTCAATTTTGTAATCTTTTATTTACTTTAATTTAAGTTTTTTTTTTATTTTTTTATTTCCATTTATTATAAAACTCTTCTATGTACTTGAATTATTTTTCTCTCAGTTATTTGGTTGGACAGGACCATATGAAAGTGCATCTTTCCATAATTTTTCAGAAAATTTTAAAATTGCTTATGGGAAATTTTCTATCAATTGAACACTTTTGTTTTTGTTTTTTTTCAAGTTTAGGTCAAAGAAATATACGATGCAGACAGAGATTTGTGTAGTCTGATAAGGTCCATTTCTCACAGGAGTTAATTGATTATGGGTGTAATCGAATCGAGCCGAACCGAATTTTAAATTATTCAATCTTGACTCGATATTTTTTTTTTTCTAACTCAAGTTTTGAATCGAACTTGAAAATTATGTTCAAGCTCGGCTTGACTCGAGCTCGACTCGAATTTAACTCATTAATAAATTATAATTGAGTTAAGCTCGAATTCGAGTTCGACTCGTTTTGAAATTCATTTATAATTTATCAAAATACTCAACTTTCTA
>CATKHJ010961531.1:0-13715 GCA_949750685.1 Vernicia montana
ATTTTAAATGGTCTCTAAAATCAAAATAAGGAACTTTTGAATAAAAATATAAAATGGTGTATATAAAAAAAATTTTGTTGTTTAAATATCAGTTAACAGAGTACATGTATAATCAATTAATTATATTATTTTAATTTATTAGTGAATTAATATAATTAACTAATTATATGTATATGGTTAATTAGATTAATTAATTAATCATATTTATTAAATAAATAAAACATTGAGCTTAATTATAATAAAATCATTTATTATAAATAATATTGCTATTAATAATTAAATAGTATTTTTCAACTGTTTTATTTATTTATTTATATTTCAAATATTGCTTTTTAAAAAATAAATTTTCAACTTCAAACTTCGTCCTTCCATGTATCATTCAGAGTTGTACTAGTTGTACTTAAAAGAATTTCATACCCAATGTTATTTTTATTTATTCAACTAATTTTTTTTATTAGTGGGTATCCATATCCAATGTGATCTAATCCATATAAATGAGGATCATTTTTTTATTATCCATTTATAACTAATTTAACTTTTATATATTACCCTTATCCATTTAATAAAGATGAATTAAAATAAGTAATTGGGTATGAGTAAAATTTTCCACTCTACCCAAGAGTCACTATGATGAATGAAGAAACCCTTAAAATTCTTTGGTAGATAACTGCTTGGCTTACTAGGAAAAATTGCAATTCCTCACTTTCAACAAAAGTAACAAATTGCAAGCGGTATTATTGACATTAGCCCAAAAGTGAGGCCCATTCTGGTAAGCTTGGGTTGTTGAGTCTTGTCTTGCTGTGCTAAGCCCATTTTTCTTGTGTATTCAATAGTTTGGGCCCAAATATATTTAGTGAACTCATTTTCTATTTTAATCATATTACGTTTTACATTTCTAAACAGAGTAGAATTTCGTTAGTTAAATTATGTTTAATAGAAATAACTTTATTTTCAGTTGTAAAACTATCAAACATTTTGGATGGACTAACAAAGAGTGAGCTGAGATTTTGACATTGTACGTTGGTAGTGTAGTGTGTGAGGGGGTGAATATAAAGATTAGAGCACTTCTTCAAAATTTTCATAATTTTAAACTGTATATGTGTCATTTACTTGTATCTATATGTGTTTATACATTTCGGAGAAAAAAAAAATTCGGCATTCAATACGGAAAACCTAATTTCTCAATTTTTATAGTTTTTTGCCTTTTTTTTTTTTTTTTTTCTTTATTCCGTGATTGACTTTAAATCTTGTCTAAATATTTTAAATTATTGATTCATAGCTCTAATAACCTATATATCATATTTGTAGTCTCAATTGAGCCATAAATTTTATTTAATTGATCACTGTATACTAAATTTTTTTTTTAGTATAAATGATTTTAAATTACAAATTTATATTTATTTTTGTATGAATTAAAATTTATTTAGAAGTCCATATTATTAGTTGTACAAATTTAGTTATATTTTTATTTTAAAATGATCTTTAAAATAATTTTTTTAATTTATTGTGTTATTTGAAATAAAAATATTATTATTTGAAAATTAAAACAAGCAAAATTAATGGATATATTAACAATGTAGATGGGTCACAATATAATTTGACAAAAGATAAAACTTAAAATACACATAATATTTAAAAAAATTTAAATGTTTAGGTTTGAAAAATAAAAATCAAGTAAATTTGAAGGATATATCAATAATTTAAGTGAGTAAAAATATATATTTTTGTGATAGTAAAACGTAAAAATTATAAAAAATTTAGAAGTTTAAAAATATTTGTGGAATTATGTAATATTTAACAAACTCGTTAATTTACTTGGTTAAACTAATATTCAATTTGAGATAATAATATGTCATCCAATTAATTTTTTAACTCTTTCTAAGAATATAAAGAGTGTGAGTTCTTTTAGATTGAATCTCTCAATACACTTAGAATTTTCTCTAGTTTAATAAAAGTTATTAAAAAAAAAAAAAAATTACTTCTATTATATAACTCATAATATTATTTTATCGCCTCATTTTGACTACAAAAAATTTATATTGATAATTTATTAATTTCTATAAAGTTAATAATTGATAAATGAACTACATTTGGTTTTTTATTTTATTCAATGTTTTTTTTTTTTATTGAGGTTGGATATAATGAGGTATTTTCATTTTTCGCAACCGGTCACATATATTTGTAGATTAAGTTAGTGCACTTGATTTATAAATAAATTTGAATTTATAACTATCAGATTACTCATTTTTAATTTTGACCGTTAGATGAGATAACTGATAACCTATTAAACTGATTAGATAATTTAAATTGATTAATTTTTAAACTGTAAAACAAGTTAAAATTATTGGAATGAGATAACTATTCTATTTACATTTTATTTCATGCTATGTCATAAACCAAAAGAGCTCTAAATATTATAATTTTTTATACCTAAATGAGCCCTAAATAATCAATTTTTTTTAAATCAATAATAATAATAATAATAATAATCAATTGTTAAAAATTAATATTATAAATATTTGGCATTGTTTAGCATAGATATTATATAAATATAAATATTTATACATATTATATGTAAATGTAATTTTAATAAAAATATTTCTTTTAAAAAATGCAAAATAAAAGTAAAAGGTCTAAGCATAAAATAATGGTCTAAGTAGTAAAATTCAATATTGGTTTTTTGTTTTCCTTTTTATAATGATTTTTTTGTTCATTTACAACAATAAAACACCAAGTTTCTGCATAATTAGACCAATTATTTAAAATAAAAAAAAAAAAAAAAAAAAGAGAGAGTATTTTTCCATCAAATTTATACTTTGGTTGAAGGCATTCTTGATTTCAAACTTGGTATTAAATTTATGCTTTGCATTGATATAAATTTTCTTTTTCATTTGCAAATATAAAATCTAAAGCAACTAAATAGTATAATATTAGATTAACTGAAATCTACACCAACTAAATAAATTTAAAACAAAATAAATGATAAATTGAAGTGAATTCACACCAACTAAAGAAATATAAAACAACCCAAGTAACAAATTAAAATTTACGAGTATAAGTAAACTATATAGGAGACATCTCTAGTGATACTTATATATAATTTTGTATTGGTATCTATGTACAAATATTTTCTCTTGTACTGTTCAAAAAATATATGTATTTTTTCTCCAATATGGTGCATGCACATGTACAACTAGAATACTTTTTTAGTAATACTTATATATATATATATATATATATATATATATATATATATATATATATATATATATTATTTTTTTTTTTTTTGCCAAATATACATATGTATTATTAGGAGCATATACAATGATACACATTTATATTTAGGAAACCTCTTTAAGAATACCTATATATAACTATTATACTTTTATAGCGGTACACCTATACAATTATACATATTTCTATTAGGAAGACTTGTAGAAGAAAGGAAAATAATATTTTTCAATCAAATCTTGAGCATTCAAAACTACACCTAAGAAAATATAATAGTTTGCCATATTTATTTTTACTTAATAAATGATATTATACTTAAATATTTACTTTATTTATATCACTTATTTTTCAATTTTTATTGTCTTTTTATTTCTAATTTTTGAAAAAACTTACAAAATTTTCTTATAATTTTATTTCATTTTCTAAGAAAATCTCAACCAAAATAAAAGAGATTGTAATATAGAAAAAAAAAGGAAAAATTAAGAGATATAAATAAAATAAAAATGTGGTGTAAAATAATAAATTTAATTAATCCAACAAGAAATTCCGGCTAAATACACTTAATTGAAAAAAAAAATTATTCTTTTAAACATTTGATTGATAAAAAATAAAATTGTACTTCCTTATAAATAGTTTTAATTTAGTAAAATTCATACAATAATTTTAATAATTATCCCTATAAATAGCAATAAGAAAAAGTTATATTTCCCAATACAGTTTAAACTAAAAACTCAAATTTTATATCCAAACGCAATCTAAAGAAAAAGTTCGGGAAATATACAAAAAAGAAAAATGAAGAAAGTGTTTCTATAGACTACTACACATAATACACAGCAGATAAATAAGAATAAATACAATCATGAGTCGCTAATTAACAAATACCATGTTTAGCTACACCAAGATTCTCCACAACCTATATGATAACTTTGGGTGAATGTACAGTGAAAAGTTGCAGCATTTGAACTGGATTAAGCAAGCCTTATTTCCATCCTTTGATCATTATTCAAATTCTGCCAAGCAAAAACGGTTTTACTTAATCTCTCCCTCCGATTTCTCTTCAGAGAGCTTACTTTTTGAGAACTCGTCCAGTCCATTACCACCATTGGTGCAGCAGCTCACCTCATTCTCATCTATACTCTCCAAGCCTTCAACATTCACCTTCTTCATTTGGCCTTCAGTGTCCATCGCAAACTCGCTCGAACCAGCCTGGACAACATTCTCCTTGGTCTTGTCAGAATCTTCATTGCCACAACTGGAAGAAGTGGAACTGGAACCGACTGGGATTCTTTGAACTTGAGGAGATGCAAGGGATTCATCATCAGAAGAGTCAGACTCTGTATAAATTTCTAGTTCTGTCGCATCAGATGAACTGCCTTGAAATTTTCTTGACCCTTTCCGGGAAAGTACATACTTTATGGTGCGAGCAGACTTCTCAGCACGTTTTAAAATACTCTTTGCCATATCTTTAACATTTCCCTTTCCTGGGCTTTCTGGACCACTTCCCTCAGGACTCAAATAAACATCTTTCTGATTCTTATCCACTGTGGTCCCAGGAAGGCTGTCTTCCACTATGAAATTTACACCAATCTCCTTCTGATTAACTGCTTTAATATTAGCATAAGGAGATTGAACAGTCTCCCCATTGCTGCCCAAATTATCCTCATTTTTGGGGCTTCTGTGAAACACTGAGCTAATCTTACGTAAACTCTGCCGGACTCTATTCATTCGATTTTTACCCTCGGCATTTTCATCGGTACTGCTACTGTCATTGTTAAGGGGCCCAGAGGCTGTTGAAGGAGTGCCACCAAATGAATCACCAGGAACTCCACGAGCTTGATTATCAAGGTGCTTACTCTTGCTTTTTCTGGGCTCCCATGTTTGTGACACATCACTTCCAGGTTGATGGATCCATATCCCAGTCCCTTGTTGCCCTTCAATGTTGATAGGCTCAAAATTATCCACTCTATGAGACTTGTCCGATGTTGATGATGAAAAGGAACCTCTATTTACAGTCTCATTTATCAAGGAATCTTGTATTTCTTCCTTGCTAAATGTTTCTTCATTTAAAGAATTAGCACCGCCCTGAACAAATTACATTCCAGGTTCCCATTGGATACATTAGACAAGTGCAATACGTTTTAAATTCAACATTTGAAACCCTTATGTTTCATTTACTGTCAAATAGAATTTTTAAGAAATTACCTTTATATTTTCTTCAACAACAGTTATTGCAAGATGCAGTCTCCCCATTCTAATGTTTTGGAGAGGCAACCACATGTCATGTCTCTCACCATCTCTGAGATCATTGATGGTAATTGTACAATCCCTGTAGATAAATAGATAATAGCTGATAAAATATATAACAGGAAGAAAATAAAATAAAACAGAAAGCTGAATCACTACAGAACTTTTTTATATAAAAAAAAAAACTATACAACTTTTCTTGTTCATAACAATAATGAAAATATAATTTGTCATGAGAAGAGACGAACCCAAGTGAATCATCAACAAAATGATCCTTGTCACGAACTTCAATAGCCAGCACATTAAGTGACTCCCATGTACAAATGGGGATCTTGAATTCCTCCTGCCATTTTGGAGACAGAGTTTTTCTTCTTACTTTTGTCCTGAATTTATAAGGGCCAAGTTGTCCTTTCACGTATGGATCAGCCAATCCTGAAAAATAGAATCAAATTATTTAACTGATATATATGGAAAATTACTTAGTGAAAGATGAAACATCAGTAGCTAAAATTAACCGTTCGGGTCAGATGGTTTCATGTCGGATGCTTCCACAACTTCAACTTTGGCATAAGCAACAGGTTCCTTCTCATCCACAGAGAACCAAATTTCTGACAACAAACAATTATTTACAGAGTTACACATTTAGCTACATAAGAATACAGTTAAGCTGACACCACATTAAATAGTAACTTCTAGAATAGCTAATAGAATGTATTACAATGCTAAAATCAAAACCATCACCTGACTTTCTATAACAAAGGATAACACATATCAACTAAGCTTTGCTTACAATCATGTGAACAGCTGATATTATGTCATTGGAATAAGTCATTAATTGATCAAACCAGTACAATATTTTTGTGAAATTCTTATTTGTCCTTTTTAGAAAAGGTATGGATGAGAAAAGCCTTTTCATGAAAGCTTTTAATTTAGGGCCTCTTTGGTACCGTTTTCAGTTTTTAAAGAACTGAAAACCATTTTTCGATTTTTGTTAGCTGATTTTTCAAAAAGCTTTTTTGAGAAAAATACAAAATCCAATCGTTTTTACAAAACAATCAAAATAATGTTGATAATTTTAAAACAAACACAAATATCAATTCATCTAAATATTTCCAAATAGAAAATTGCAAATTTGAAAGATTAAAAATAGAATCCTCAGATCTTGCTCATAGGTTAGCCACTGTTAAAATTTTCAATATCCATCAATTTCTCCCATACAAAACTCAATTTCATGAATCTATCAATCAAAGCAAACTTGTTAAAATTTCAGAAATTTAAAGTCGATGGAAAATTTGAAAGATTAGAAATAGAATCCTTTGATCTTGCTTATAGGTTAGCCACCGTTAAGATCTTCAATACCCATCAATTTCTTCTATAGAAAACTCAATTGCATAAATCCATCAATCAAAGCAAACTTGTTAAAATTTCAGAAATTTGAAGACAAATTTGAAAGAGAGCTAAAGTTTTGTGAGATACAGTAATGGTGAGAACAATTGTAATTGTTGGTGCCAATTAAAACAAAGCAACAATGGAGATTGCTAGCAGATGAAAGGAAAGAAAGAGCGAAGAAAGGAGAAGAGCATAATTTCACCGACAAAAATAAGAGGGCAATGATGAGGATAAAATAAAATGAGAACGAAAAATTACAAAAGGAGGAGAAAGAGTTAAAGTGAAAAACAAAAACTCTAAAACCAAGATTTCACGCTTCTTAATGATCATTTTTTGTTTCCAAAACGTTTCCATGAAGAGTGATAAAAAGAAAAACAAAAATGTATCTGCCAAACATGTTTTGGTTTTTCTAAGTGAAAAAAAAAAAAAAAAAAAAAAAAAGTGATACCCAAATGCATCCTAATATTGCATGTATTGAAAATAAGCCTACTAACAAAGCAAAGTAAATAAGCCTACCATTGTAGCATGTATTGAAAATGTGTTTAGCGGGCATCCAAGTCACATATCATAGTAATCAATATGTCAACTTCTGACAACTTCATTAAGCTTTCTTAAACTCCATTTTATGCAAAAATAATGCTGCTGCAATCTGCAGTGCACTTAATTATCTCTCTCATCCCTATTCTGAATCCATGTCACACTTTTCCTTTTATGTTCCTCTGACCGTCTTTTAAAATTGTAAAGTTAAAACTTGACAAACAATTTGCAATCAGAGCAAATAAACAACAGTTCAACTGAACAAGAATAAGTAAAACTAGGAAGATTCCAAGCACTTTGCAGAAAAATTCATCCTTGCACTCAAAAGTAATATCTACAATTATTCTGTACCGTGTGTGATCATTCATGAGTTTACTCCTCAAGGTTGTCTGCACTACTTAGGGTAAAAGGCTATGAAGGAGGACATAATATTGAAAGAGAACTGTCCTTGGGAATTAGAACCACATTCAAGAAGATGTTAAGCCATAAATGTGCATCCTTGCCATGTTTATGGTGTATTTTTACCCAGCATTCAACACAATTTGTTGGATTCTGTTGACAAATCTGTTAGGAGTAATTCCTATGTTGTAGGTCAATGCAAGCTGTCATTGTTCCTATATTGTGGGTCAATACAAGCTGTAAATGTTGGGTGTAAATAGCTGTATTAATGGAGTGATTAGTGCAGGAATTAGAGCAGGAAATTCTGTCATTTCTGTCTCATAGAAAAAGTAGTCTTCTTTTGTATCCTAAATATATAGATGTAAAATTCTTTCTTATGAAATAGAGAAATATAGTTATTCTTTCTTCCATAATATTCTTCACTATTAATTGCATCAGACTCGCCCAAACTTATACGAGTAAAATTAAAATGGTTAGCATAAAGCATGGTAATGGTGGGCAGAGCATGTAGTTGCTACAATTAATTCTGCAGAAAACTAAGGCAATCGTTCTACAATTAGCAGTTACAATAGATAAGCAAAGGCTTCTCTTATTTCCTGTGCAAGATGAGCACTTGCCATGCCCATTCAGAAGCACATATGGAAAAAAGGTAGAACAGAAATGGAAGCTACCAGCACCTATAAAACCTTAGCTTCTTTCCAAACTTGATAATTGTCTCCACCCACCCATCCATGAATATAGAAAAAGAGGTTTTCTAGTGATTCAATCACTGTGCCAATGGAACAGCACCAAGGTTGGATTCCTGCCGTCAATCAACTCCAAGCCCCTTTTTTGTCCTTTCATACTGTTCCTTTTTATTTTGTAAAATACTTTACTGATCTACAACCAATATTTCATGAAATCAAAGCATCTTCATTCCCTCAAAATTATAAATATTTATAAAATGATCAACGAAAATTCTATAATTGAACCTTTATCCATAAAAATTTTCCCTTCAATATGGAGCTAGAACACAAGCAACATGTTTTTCCACAATACCAAAGTTTCTCAGTTTAAATTCCTAAAGGAATGCCCACCCCAACTTGCCAATTGCCACATAAGAAACACAATAGTATTGATTACATGAAATTTCACAGTGCTCTACCATCCCAACCAAAAAGTCACCTAGGTCCAACAAACCATGTTAAAAAAATTAATTCAGCAACAAATTTATCACTAGGTTATCTGTCTGCTGACCATGTGTCTGTTAAAAAGTGAAGGTGAAAATAGTTCCAGATAATCATTTTCTTTCTTCTTGTATTCTTTTTCTTTGTGTTCTGCCTTCATTGAGGAATCAATGGAAAACAAAGCCAAAAAGCTTTTCCAATATATTGGGGAAGGTAAGGAATGAATGGGACATTGAAGATTGTGAGCATATTCGGGGATACATGGCAGCCACGGTATTTGCTAAATTGAGGGAAAACAAAAAGGAAAACAAAAAGCAGGGTAAGAAGGATAAGTTGATGCCCCCTGTTTTTCCATTCCCATTTCAATCAGATAAAAATTAAGGCTTTGAGAGATTTGAATCACACAGCAAACTCTCTGGCTCTCTCCCCTCTCATGCAGTCAATGAGTCAAAATGAAAAAAAAAAAAAAAAAAAAAGGAAGAGAGGCTTAGCTCTTGAATCATAATTATTCAAATTTCAAAAGCCATTCAAAACTTTGCAAGCTAGCCATCTGCCCAGCTTAGTGCCACATTCCTCAGCAGTTGTCTCTCGTTTTATTTTGCTTTCTATGCTGTCTATTACTTTTTACCGCCATAAATTCTTGTTGACTTTCTTAGTTGTATGATCTTATTTTATCACAAATATCTCTAACTTGTGAATTGGAAAGAGTAGAAAAACAATATTTGGTAATTTTGAAGTATATAGTGAAAGAAAGTAATTCAATCACAAAAATAATCCACAAAGCCCTGAACTATTCAACAATAAAGTCCTATTAGCATTTCCTGTTGGTAAATTACCTGGTTCTGCTGAAGCAAATTTCTCCACATCCACAACTAGCATATTGGGCTACAAGCAAGGCAAACATCACATATTTCAAATAAGAGAAATTGTTGCTCACTGGATGAAGAATTATCAAGTCACAATTATAAAAATTTCCACAAGGTTTGGCCTAATACACACCTCAGTTCTCCGCTTTTCTAAATCAAACACTTAGGTCCTTGAATTTTATAAAGTTCAGCCCTTTGGTTTTTATTGGCTAAAAGAAGTCTCAAAATGATGATGTTTAGTAAAAACACATAACATTATAGCCTATATATAAGGACTAAAGTGTTGAATTTCATAGAACACAGGAACAAAAATGTTTTCTGAAAAAGGGAATACTCAAGCTTGCATTAGGCCAAACTTCATGAGTTTTTTTGTAGTTATCAAAATTTTAAAGGAGAAAAGAAAGATCACAAGTCAATTTGACAAAGTCTTAGTGGTCAAAACACCTTTACCTGAACAAGTGTCTGTTCAAATGCAACTGACAGAAGCTTATCCTAATAAAGAAAAAGATAGCATTTCAGATTTGGATAGAGTTAATGAGTTGGTGAAATTGTGTGTGTGTGCATATGTCCATTTACATTTAAGTGCCTGTGACAGATGAAAAAATGAAAATTTAAGAAATCTTTCTGATAAATTGTTTGCATGTGACTTACTAGCCATCCAGCAATCCCTGGAAGTTCAGTAACATCAAGCCCATGAGTGAAGATAGGTTTGACAGTCATTTGGAAATAAGGTGGCTCAGCAAAGCATACCCGTAGACGACCAAGGAAAGGCCAGTGGCGAATGAACTTCACTCCAATCAAGACCTAAAAGAGTTGGACATAAATTGAAGTGAAAATAGTAACTTCCTTGAAATGGCAATTAATCACATCCTTAAATAGCAAGTTCATCATTTATTGCAAGAATTTCATATTTCTAATTAGAAAAGAATGAAAAACATTTTAGGTCTTACGTAAGACACAAAAGATCGCTCTACTATCCTCAACTAAGTGAATTAACACCATTCAATTCTCTATATGCAATATAAGATATGCAGTTTTGCTAGTGTTAAGAGCTATATTACCATGGAACAGCCTCCTCATTAATACCCTTAATGTAAATAAAAAATAATAAATGGACAAAAACATAAACAAGAAAGTTTCATCTGGAAGAAGTTGATATATATAAGATAAAAAGGTAACAGTGATGTTAAAGATTTATGCACAGATATCCTAAAGTTAGTGTAGAAAAATGTAATACAAAACTGGAGACACCTCATATGAGGTAAAACTATATAACCAAAGAGTGTCCTGAAGTTCCAACAGAAACAGAAAAACTATGACCAAAAGCAATATAAGTCATGTCAAGTCATTTTTGACAAGTGACTCATTCCCTTTTTATATTTGTAATCATGAAAAAGAGGTTACAATAATTTGACAGCAACTGGAAGTCATGCAGATAACATAAAAAAAATGCATGATACGCTTTACCCCACAAAAATAAAAAAACAAGAGTCCAGAAAAGATAATCTTGCAGAAAATATACATGCAGATGGCATGTTCGAAACTTTCCAAAGCAAAAACACAGAAAATGAAAGGTACAAGGAAGAGCAAAATGAAAAGTAAACTTCTTCATTTCACATTGTCATGATATACAGATACACTAAGATATTTTTTTTTGTGTGACATAGTGAAATTCAATTGGCAGGAGAGCGAATTTGCAATTGCTTCATTTCTATTGAAAAAAAAAAAAGAAAAAAAAGAGGGGAATATAAGTGTTATTGATTGGACCAGCTAAAATCGCTTAGGCCATTTTAGCATATTATAAGCCTAATAACCCAAAAAGGCCAATTATTATTAAGTTCAAAATTGTTGTTGTGAAGTTGTAATTGGAGAACTCCCTGGGCCCAAAGAGCTAACAATTTTACATGCATGCGTTGCCACTTGCCCCACCCTTCTCCTCCTCCTCCTCCTCCTCCTCCTTCACTTGGATTCACCATTGGCATTGCTCATCAAAAAATTGCATAACATAAATATACTTTGAGCTAATAAATACATCTTAGCAGATTATTCGACAGTGTAGTATTTTTTCCCATTAAAAAGTGCATATACAAATTTATATGTGACTGCTGTGAAAATAGGTCATGTTGTATTTTATTAATATATACACCAGTCA
Source organism: Vernicia montana (assembly GCA_949750685.1). NCBI lineage: Eukaryota > Viridiplantae > Streptophyta > Magnoliopsida > Malpighiales > Euphorbiaceae > Vernicia > Vernicia montana. The sequence goes on from CATKHJ010961531.1 coordinate 11,985, forward strand.
TGAAATTCAGTGAATTTGAGCTCCATACCTTCCCTTCAACATGCATGGCTGTCATATGCAACTTTGCCCACATTCCAAATCCTAGCCTTTTCCTCAATTTGACAGCAAGTACCGCACTCATATCATCTGCTGTGCAAAAATTCATTCCCAACTCCAATGCCTGCATTTATCACATTCAAACTCTACCTTGAACAAATAAGCAAACAAGTTGCAGCCACAAAGTTAACAATAAGAGATAAATCCACATGCTTGATGATATATACCAAGTGGTCATCACTGGCGCATTGGCCAAGAACTCTCATTTCTGTGAACATTGGTGGATTTCTTCCCAAATACAAGTGTTGAACCAAAGCCTTTCTCTGCACATTCAGCATATGCAATCAGCCACAAATTGAATAAGAAAAATTTCGGAGAGAAAACAAAAATTTCCGAAGAATTCAAAATATGGCAGGTACAGATGATTCCAACCACAAGATTAGTCGAGTGACCATTTAAAATAAATGTTCTGTCATTCTCAAGTTCATTCAACACATGTTTAGAAACTGAAAATAACTCATAAAGTAAAATTGAATTGCCATCAAAGTTAAAGGGTTGGCCTTAAATACAAATGAAGAGCACATACGCTACTTGGACTTGGGGGTGAGTATTGAGTAATAGACTAATACAACATATATCATGTATGAAGTAGTGAATCAAAGTAGTGAGAACCAAAAAGTAGTGAGTCAAAGTATCATATACCATGTATGAATACTCTAGTTCTAACACCAAAAAACAATAACAACAAAACTGAAGCGAAAAAAAAAAAAGCATAAACAAGAGCAAATAAAGTAAGAGAAAGTTAAAAAGGATTGATACAGCAGTCCATGGCTTATACTTGTCCAAGAACCAAGGAATAATGGGTAGTAGAATCTTCTGAGATGCAATTTGTTCCATACATATGGGCCATATCTTTTCCACAGCATGATTCAACCAGCGAACAGTTTCAGAATCAGAAAGCACCTGAACAAACAAAGAATTATTAAAAGCAAATACACCTTTATAAACCCAAAATGCAGAAAAAAAAAATTACCCTTTTCTGATTGGCTTGTTTTCTTTCATGGAATTGCAATTTCCTCCTCAATCTCATAACATATCTTTCATGAACCTTTTTTTTTTTTTTTTTTTTTTTTCAGATTCAAGAAAAAATATATATAAAAATCATCAGAAATTCAAAAAAGACAAAAAAAATTCAAGAAATTGAAAGAGAAAAATCAAATACCGCAAAAAGATAAATCAAAGACATGAAGTAAGCGACTGGATGGCATCGATCGAAGAAAGAAAGCAACCATAGCAAAAACAGTACAATGCCGACATGATGTATTATTGAAACCTCTGTAATATCCATTGATTTGAATATTTTTCTATATACACTAACTCACTCTCTCTCTCTCACCTTGTATTACTATTTACAACTACTACACTTGAAATCAAATCCAAATCCAAATCCTAAAAAAGTTTGAATTTGAATTTGAATTCAAACATAAACTATAAGCTACAAGCAACACACAATCAATAATTTACAGTTACAAAATCATTGATTCAAGAAAAAAAAACCAGTAAAGTTGAAGAAGAAACGGTGGCTTAACAACGAAGTAATCTGGCGAAAGAAGAAGAAGGCAGAGAGTAAGATCGGTCATCGGAATTGGGTTTATAATGTATGAATGAATTATGATTATTTATTTATTTATTTAT
>CATKHJ010961800.1:0-13194 GCA_949750685.1 Vernicia montana
TAATTTTTCAATTAGTTTTCACTCAATTTGATTAATTAATCCTTTTAATTAATCACTTTAATTAATTAATCCTTTTAATTAATTAAAATTGGGTAATTAAGCAACCAAATCATCAAATTAATTTCCTCCGAGATTAATTTAAATTCATCATCCAAAACCGATAAAACAGTATTTCGGTCCGAAAAATCACTCCGCCCACTCAAAATCCCTCCAAAGAGAAGGTACATCATCTTTCCTCACCAACTCCAAAATCACCCAAAATCAAACCAGTTAAATCTGACCGATCCTTAAACCCCTCCACCTCATAGTGGAATGAACTACATGGGTTTTAGTCCCCATTCAATGGGGTATGTAGGCAAGCTTGGAATCTAAATCCAAGTTTCAAATCCAAATCTCAATCAATCCCCCTCCCTTTCGTATTTTTCATGTAAATGTCAATTTATACTTTTCTTGTAAATTTCAATTAAAGCAGTTAGTTAAATTAATCATTTTGGAGTAAATGAGCGATTTTGTGATTTCCCTATTACCCATAAGGGCTAGAGGAAATACTCTCATTTACTTGTAGATGTTTAAGTACTTGCTCTTTATTTTCTCCATATGTCTTATAATTATACCATGCTCATGCATTATGAATTGTCATTAATATTTGTTATTCATGAAATCAATTTTTAAAAGTCAAATTAAAATTAAGAGCCAAATTGAGATTATTTTAACCAAAAACCTAGTCTCCGAGCTCAACTTGGTTCGAGGACTAGTGACTTTATCCTTAGGTAAATTAATCAAAGAGTAATAAATTGGAGTCAAATTGAGTTTTTCCTTAATTTTTTCATTTAAATAAATTATGGTGGCGACTTTCGAATCCTTTTCAAAAATCAAAAATTAATTTTTCGAGGCTATAGCCGCTTCCAATCATGAGCACCGAAACTCATACCTAACCTCCCTTAAAAATCGCTCCGCCTTTCCTTAAGGCATTCCCGAGCGAGGGGAGAGGCGTTCGGGCGAGACCTCACAAGTAGGTGGTGATGTTTGGGGTTTCCATGGCTTGAGGGACACTAGCTACAACCTTGCCTTTATCAGTGAGGTCAATTATAGTCTTGGAGGTAGAGGCAATGTTTGTGTGGGCTCGGGTTGAAGCAGCTTGATTAAGGTTTAAAGTAGCTTGGTTCAGAACTGGGCTTGGGTTATTGAGACTAGCTCGATTAACCATGGCTTGCACCTCTTCTAGAATGGACTGTCTCTGATCTTTGAGCTCGGCCCGTATTGCTTGCAGATTCTCTTCTTGTTTGATGATGAGAGTGGCTAAGAGTGTGTTCAACTGAGTTGCTTCATTGGGATCATTTGGATCATCAACATTCGGGTCCCTTGGCAAATTTCCTTCTAGATTGGCCATTTTCACCTTACAACTAAACAAGGGTAGATGGGTAAGTGTAGGATCACAACAAGTCAAAATGGATGGAAAGACTATTTGGGGAAATGAAACGGTATGAGCTTGGTAGACTCTCCACTTGGTTCAAGGTTCTTGGTCTAATGCATATGTGCATGGATGCATGAATGAAAAGTCATTTCATGAAAATGCAACTGTACAAGGCTTTAATTATGGTACATACAACCTAGGGTCAACTCTATGTTCATTACATGATGAAGGTAGGGGTAGCTTAAAAAAAGGGTACCTGTCACACTAGAGCAGTGATATACCTAACCACATGTGAGTCAAAGAGTCTCGTGTGGGTCCAATAGTACGTGCATGCTCGTTATACCTTTGAAAGGATCAAAGGTTTCGTCGCGGGGTGGATGATTTCATTATCGGCGAATAGACCCAAGGAGGGTTACCCACTCGATGCTACTCACTATCCATTGTTTTCCTAAAAAACTAGGTTGGAAGGCAAGGAGACTATGCAAATGATGCATGAAAGCAATTTTTACATTAAAAGTGCCAAAATTTAATTTAAACCAATTATTAGTCCACTTATATTTTTTCCTTTTATAAAAAGAAAGTCATTGTCTCCAGTGGAGTCGCCAACTGTGAGGCCTGGTTCGAGCACTGGTCTGATCCCCTAGAGGAATCGAAATACTCATTTGGGTTTGAAACTCACGATGGAGCTCCCGAGCTTAGATTAATTGATTTTTGAAAAGAGATTTTTGAGTCGCCACCTTAATTTTATTTTATTTGGAAAAAGTTAAGGAAAAACCTAATTAAGTGACTCTAAGAATTTATCCCAAAGGAAAAGTACACTAGCCCTCGATTTACCAAAGATGATTCGGAGACTAGATTTTTAGTTTATTTTAAAGACAAAGATTAGTTTGGCAAATTTAATACAAAACAGCTTAAAATTAATTTCATGAACAAGTATAATGCATGAACAATTAAGGCATGCATGATCATTCATTTATTCCAAATACAAAATAAAGCAAAATAAATGAAATAAGTAAATTATAAATTATAATGAAACCAAATCAGGGGATACTTCCTCTAGCCCTTATGGGTTCTAAGGAAGTCACACATTCCTCAAACTAAATTATAAAAGGAAACTAACAATTAAGAAGGAAACCCTAGCTGAGGGAAGAAGGTGATAGGGGGAGAAGTTGGTTGGTTTTAATTGGATTCGATACTTGGACCAAGCATGTCTGCATATCTCTTTGAATAGGAATCAGAACGCACGCAGTTCTTCCTTCTTGCGAAGGGGTTAGTTTAGTCTTAGCCTTTTATCATGTTTCGATTGATTGAATTAGAGAGGTTTGATTGATTAATTAATTAATTTTAATTAATTTACCAAGTTGAGTTAATTAGATCGAATTTTAATTAACTATCCTAAGTAAATCAATTTCAATTAATTAAAGAATGATGGAGTAGATGAGCAAGGATTAGGCAAATAGCCCAAAGGGGAAGAAAAGAATCCCAAAGAGGGAGAATAAAGCAATAATAAAAGCAAATAAATAAATAAAAGCAAATAAAGAAAAATGGAAAAAAGAAAGAGATTGAGGCTTACCTTACGCCTATGAAGCTTGGGGACGAACGGACAGAGCTGCTTTTCGGATCTTAATTCCACTTTCTCTCAGCATGAGGCGGAACTCGGACCTCGAACGGAAGACTTACACACACTTTGCAAAGTAAGGAGTAAAGAGTAAAGCGAATAAAAATAAAAGAATAAATTTTAGAACTAGAGGGCTCGTTCCTTCTTTATGGAACAAGCTAAAAGAGCTTTTGAGACTTGCTTTGAGATCACTGGTTGATCAAGCAAGTCAATGTGTGAAGAAAATTGACTTGAGAGGTCTGAATAAATAGTAGGAGGGATGGGGGACTGTTTTCCCCATTTTTCAATGTCGAAATTGAGATTCTAGGGTCGCTGCCGCATAGGGACCCTACGGTAGCTGCCGCAAACTTGACCTGCGGCACCGCAAGAGCAGCCTGCGGCAACCGCAGGTGTGCTCTGCGGTACCGCACATGGACCAATTTTGATTTTCGGGCCCATTTTCAACTATTCTTCTTCCGTTTGACCGCTGCACTTCCGCCAATGGTTATTCAGGTTTAACCATATACCGAGGTGCAAAATTAAGGGTTTACAATATTATGAATTGATATAGTTGATAATTTTCTTTTAAGTATATAAATGATTATTAATAAACTAAATTTAATTATATGAGTTTTATATTGTTTTAAATTGAGGATTGAACAAAATTAGTTTATAAACAAATTCAAAGTTGTGAAACATCAATTTTATGCAAGAATCGAGTTTAAATTATTTATTTGATTTTCTTTCGATGTAATTTGACTTAAAGAAATTAAAAGAATTTATTTTCATGATTTTTAAATGTAAATTAGTATTCGGATTGTCAAACTCAAGAAAACAATTTTATAGAGTTATACACAAGTATATGTGTATATTATATTATTTAAAAGAATTAAAAGATTTATAGTGATTTTAACAGTTTATAAACTAAATTTTTATTAATAAATAAATTATTTGTATAATAAATTATTGAAAGGATTTTATGTCTGTGTATATATGTATACATGTATGATTTAAAGAGATTAAATTTATTATAAGTAAAGTTTGCTTAAATAAGTTATTAAAAGTTTTTAAGAGAATAATTTTAAGAAACAAAATGATTTTTAAGAAATCAAGAAAAGTTTATAGTTATATATATAATTCTTTAAAAAGATTTTAGTTATTGCCTTTTCTAATAAAATTATTTTTAAGTAAATTACTTTTATATAATGTTTTAATTATATGAATAATCTTCTTTATATGTATATATAGATATGATTGAGTTGATTTTCTCCTTTGGAAGTGATGATATTTTATAATTTTGATTATATATGATTAGAGAATTTAAATGAGTTAATGAACATGGAACTTGAATTATTTTGTGCTAACTTTATATATATATAGTTATAGTTATAATGTTTTAAGTTAACTACATCAATTTAAATGGATCATGTTTATGTTTCTAACGTTAAATTGTTGAGTTGAAATCAATGCAATATTTGCTAAGTCTGGAGACCCAGAAAAGGGGGTCATTGAATTGTGGTTGATTGATGTGAGTTGTGAATGATATTTAGAAGTGTTTATTTTTTTTTGTTTCAATGGAGTAATGCCTTAGTTATAGGTGAGGTTCTGCCGAAATTTTGACATAATTTTTATAATCGTTGAGTATCATTTTAAAGGTTAAAGTTGAAATTGTTTGTATCCTAATGTACTTCCTTTATTATCCAATTTATGCATTTCAGGTGTCCTTCTAGACACCAGTCCACAGATGCTCTAAGGAGAGTTAGTTAGAATCGTCAAGTTTGTGAGTGATACTTTCTAATATATTTTCCTGCTTATTATGCATTGCATGTACTGTATGTTATATATATATGCACTACGAATACATAAAGGCATCCTAGCATCTGATTGTAAATGTTGCATTATGAATTATGTTATCGATTACATATGGATGTTTGGATGAGATTATGATGACATAAGACCATATAGGGTTCTGATAATAATTATGATACTATTATGTTAATGATGTTTGGCCGGGTGTATTGGATAAAAGAAATTGGCCGGGTTCGAGCTGGTCTCACTATGACCATATATTATGGAAATTAAGAGAGCCAAAGGAGGGGGTCGGCTCCCCAGATTGAGGTTTAGAGTGGTTACTATCGACTAATTCCCATTCTTGGATGATTATGTGATTGATTGTCTCTTTGACATGATGCATGAGCATTTCTTTATATAGAATGATGTTAGGACACCAGGTTTGTATATTGGTTAGTATCATTCACTGAGTCGAACGATCACCCCTGTTCAATATTTTTCCAGGTTATAGTTAGCAGCATAGTTAAGAGAAGACGATGTTTCATTGAAGAGCAACACTGCATTCCTCCTTCGCAGTTGCCCAGTTGTTTTATTTCATGTATTGTAAATTAAATCTTAAAATTTTAGAACTCTGCATTGTTATTTTCATTTTATGAAATTCTGTATTATTGGTTCAGTGGTATAAGTTGTTTAGTTTTGGAAGATAGCTAAGCTTCCTCATTATGGATGTTGTGATGTTCTGTTAAGCAGGAACCAAGTATTGATGATGATAATACGATTGATGTTTTTAGCCCTAAGCGGCTTTGATGTGATGTATGTTTAGATTCTGCTTAACTGGTGGGCCCATAGCCTTGTTCTGCGACAGTTACAACTGTCACATTGCAGTTTTATCGTTTAGTGGTTAGTTAGGTTTACTACGAGTTTTGAAAGCCTTATGCTTTTTCGTTCCCTAGTGTCGATCATGTACTTTCAGGTTCGGGTCTTGACATTTGCTGACAAGGACGAAGATGAAGCTTCAGTGACGAAGTGAAGCTTAGATAGTAAGGATGAGACTTGGTGACGAGGGCGAGGCTTCAATGATGAAGACAAGCTTCGAGACAAGGCAAAGGATTACGAGGCGAAGTGAAGCTTTGATAGTAAGAACGAGGATGAGCTCGATGAGACAGGCATGTTGTAGAAGACGAATATGAGGTTGATATGAGATAAGTGAGAAGCGAGCCGAAGACGAACTCAATATGATGAGGACAAAGATGAGCAAAGGAGCTCGGTACAAATAAGGCGAGTAGAGGGGCTTGGCATGAGCGAAGTGAGCTCAGAGATCAGTATGAGAATGTCACACCCCAAAAACCAAAGTGTGACAGTCCTAGGCGTGGGTAGGTTTAAGATCACCAAGCACCCGTAGAATCCATTTCCAACAAAAACTAAAGTGTGACAGTCCTAGGGCGTGGTAGGTTTAAGACCACCAAGTACCCGTAGAACCCAGTTCCAATAATGGAAAACCCGAGGCAAAACTATAACAAATCCATTATTTAGCAGAAATCAACAATTTAGGAGCGGTGGGCTCCTCTCATGAAAATCGAGTAGAGGCTAGTTGTTTCGCATACTCTCCTCGTAACAATATTTTAATACCCGAGGTTTTCATAGCCCATTAGGGTTATGAAAAATGATATAGATTATAAATTCTATAGATAGTACATTATAAAATTGATAATGGGAATATAATGAGACTTTTGTATATTTTGTATGTTAAGTGCATTGTTGAATGTTTTAATAAGTGTATATATTTTTATGTGTTTAATTAAATTGGAAGGAGTAATGTATCAATTGTTAAAGGATATATGATGATATGGAAAAATGAGAATTTATATGCTAATGAAAAAGAAAAGAAAGAAAGTTACGGAAAATTTTACAATCGGAATTTTGCTCAATTAGGCTTGTAAATGGGCTTTTGGATCTCAAAGCCCAAAACTCAACCAAGGCCGGCCCATTAGTGTCCAAGTTTATAGAATTTAATTGTTATTAAGGTTAAGAAATGTTAATTAGGAGTAAGATGGTAGAAAAGTTAGATTTGCTAAGATTCATCTTCCAAATCACCAAAGTTGACTAAAAGTCAATTATTTGAACCAATTGACTTCTTCTTTTCTCTACAATGAAGACCAAGTTCATTTTATTTTATTCACACCCTTATCACTTATGCATAGTCATCTTACACCTAAGGAAGATCAAGATCATTTGTCTTAATTGAATCATGATCATTTATTTTGATTCAATCATAGCCATTTGATTATCAAAGTTGAGATCACCACAATTCAAGTTAATAAGATATAAGCAAAATTTTTGTCCATTTCTCCTCACTTTGTGCCGTGCCCACCCAAGGAAAAGAAAGAAAACAAAACTCTCCTAAACACCAAATTTTACAATTTGTTCTTATTTCAAAGTTAGCAAACTAAAATTTCCTAAGGTAAGAATTATTGCTTAATGATTCCTTTTATTGTTATTAGTATGGATTTAGTATTTGATTGTAGTTAATTCTTTTTTCCTTTCATTTATATGGTTTGGTAAAGATAAGGAAAATCAAGGGGAATTTATTTTACATGTCTTTTAATAGATTATACAAATTAAAGTTTAGAATTGGAAGTTTAACAAGTGAAGCAAGCATGAAAGGCATGAAACTCCTTTTGAAGGTAAAGCCATATATGATTCGGCCTATTTGGGTTTGATAGGGAGGAATTGTTCTAAATTAATTTTAATCATATCTAAGATCAATTGAGGTATGGAAAAGTGAGTTAGAAGTGTCAAATTGAATTATGGTAATTTTATACAAAACTTGAAATTTTGGAGGCATAATTCATTATATAAGGAAAGTATGTGATTTAATGAATATTTTTTATGTTTGATTGATGCTATAGGATTAATATTATATTAATTTCATTATTTAAAGATCAATTTGATATTTGGATAAGAAATTATAAATTTTCCCCAAATCACCATATTATGGAAAAATATGAAATTGTGAGAATCAAAGTGATTTGATTTCAATTGAATAATGAATATAAATTGTTTGAAGGTTAATTTGATGAATCTATGTTCAATTTTAAGTTTGAATATGGAATTAATAGTTTCCCCAAATCCTGGTGATAAGGGACGAAATATACCGAATTGGGTAGTAAAGTAAGTTGGGCCCAGCCTAATATAATATATTTATGAGCCCATCGACTAAAGTCAAATAAAGAGATATTCAGTTCGTATCCAAGCAGAAAAATGATTAAAACCATGCAATAATCCATTCTATATCCGAACCGGTCAAGGAAATCCATATTCAACTCTTGTAAGGATATATCTCTTATAAATACCTCAAAATTAAACTGACAAAAAGGGACATTCATACTTGCTAACACAAATACAAGCAATATTCATACATTATTGAGCCAATTCACTAACTTGACCGTCGGAGTGGCTTTGTTAGGCACTCCGCCTAGTCCACTTAATTCTTGTTTCTTCTTACAAGTCGCACCAGCTCAAATCAAACTCAAGCAAAGGTGAACTATTCTAAGCGATCTCACTTCGGTTGGAATCAGCTTCATCAAGCCTAATTGAATATGTAAGTGGACAATTGATGAATTGGTGAACAAGTTATGGACTCTGAGAACCCCCTAGCTTCGGTTGAGTATGGAAAATCCAAAAGAAAATATGTTAATTCCAATTCTTGGTTTAAATGAGCTTGGATTAGATTTAATTAGATTTATACTTGAAAACTTAGATGAATTATGAACATAAATTGGTTTGTTAAAGAGAGAGAGCTTCGGCTCCTTTGGAAAAGAAAATTGAACACTTTAATTTTTGTATTAATGAATGAGAAATAGATGAATTTCGATGAATTAATGGGTAAATTTAAGATTAGGGAATTAAAATGGATAAATTTAATTAGGATTGTTGAAGTACCATTTCGGCCCATGTTATGGGGATAGTGGTATAGTCCCGCCTATCAGATATGAAAACAGTAGTATAGTCCCTCACATAATGGCTTATCTTACAGGGTTAAATTTGTCAGGATTCCATCTAGGAAACCAAGTACTTTAGGGTGCAAAAACCTGATTAGTCTTGTGTTTCATGATAAATTTTAAGTTCAAGTAATCACGCTTATCGTGCTGATTGCTCATTATTACATTCATGTATCACAATGGCATTTATGATTCATGATAACATTCACGTATCAAGCATCATACTTTGTGTTAATTTTTGTCCCAGACGTAAACTATACCATGTTTATAATTTTATTAAACTTTATTCCTAATATTTATTCCTGATATTTTGCTTACGATATACAAGTTTATAAAATACTACTTCACGACTGCATTTTTACATACATGATGCATATTATTTATTTACTGAGTTTCATACTCATTCCACTCCCTTATATTTTTCAGGTATAAGATAAATGCTATCAGTATTCCTCAACCAACTTTTCTTCATCGAGGAATTTACAAGCTAGTGTAAAATTTAATGTTTTGAAGACTTTCAGTTCTAGACGCTCCACTGGTGTATAGATTTAGAGTTTGAAGTGTAATCTTGTGCAGGTTGAGATCTTGAGCAGATATTGTATTATGTGATAGTTGGTGCATGATGCCATGTTGGACATATAATAATTATGGTTTTATAGGTGATTGGTGCCTTTAGGTTTATCCATACTCTAAAATTATTATGGCTTTCAAAATAGGTCATGACAAATTTGCTTTATTGATATAATATGTGTCATATTTGCACATTTTCCTCAGTATGCATAACAAACTTATCCTTTTCAATTTAATATTTTATGTGATTAAATTATTATAATTTATTAAATTAATAAATAATTATTAAAATATTTTAAAGTAATCCTTAGAAGAAATATATTATCTATATTTTCAAAAAATATTTATTACAAGCATAAACACAAAATTATTTATTAATTTTTAATAGATGTTTTCATTATCACTTATTTTGTATAACACGTTAAAATAAAAAATAAATAAATAAATATGAATGAAAAATTATACTTTTTTAATGGTAAATTTTTAACAAACAATTAATATTTAATTGCTAACAATTATCAGTGATCGGTTATTAATTATTATAAAAATAATAATAAAAAAATTTACAATTTATAATTGAAAACATAAAGTATTAAAAATATTTATATTATTAAATATAATTAAATATGATAATATTTCTGTATGCAATTTAAATTCAGAATAATTAACCATCAATTTTATGTTAGAGAATATAATACAACAATACATAATCCTTTTCTTATAATTCCTTATCAAGTATTTTGAATTGATTTTTGAATTTCCAATCAATTTTTTTCTGTTTATCTATCCACTTTACAACCTACCTATGGGCTACTTTACAACCTACTTTATCTACTTGGGATTGAAGTTGAAGTTGTAGAGAAAAGAATTGTACATTTCATTTGTAACCAATGGCTTTCCAGAGTTGCTTTGCCCTCTGGAATCAAAACAACGGCCCCAAAACTTTGTTTTCAATTTCATTACCCAAAGCTTCCTTATTAACGGGAAGGGGAAGGGGAAAGCACCACCCACTGCCATTTTCATTTTGTTCAACCAAAAGAAAGCTTTACCTCTCAATTCTCGGTCTAATCATTAATGGGTCTTTACCAGACATTTCTAAGACCGTTTTGGCTCTACAGTTGGAGGCGGAGGAGCTTGAGAGGTACACAGATTCCAAGGAAGGCTTCACTCTCCTCAGACCCTCTTCTTATGTTAAGGTGCCTGTGCTGATTCTCTCTCAGACACAAACATAACTATTGTAAATTTCAAAGAATTTTGGGTTATATAGTTTTATGTGAATAGGTTGATAAAGCAGGAGCAACCGTGCTGTTTGAGGAGGTAAATACGGCAAGTAACAATGTTGGGGTTGTGGTGTACCCAGTTCGTCTCACGAGCCTTGGTGAATTTGGGAGTCCTCAATTTGTGGCTGACAAGCTTATTCAAGCTGAAAAGCGCAGGGTAAAGTTTTTGTTTTGATAATGTCATGGGCATCTTCCACTTTTGTTTAATACTACTTTTTGGAAGATTTTGGATTGCTTAAAGGAACTTCTGCCTTGTATTTAACTGCTGCCTTATGCATTCATAGTTTCTTCTGCCTAAAAATCTTCCATATTGAACTATGAATTTGTTGGACTATTCAATTTTTTTTAATGTGTTTAGGAGCTCAAAGAGTAAGAAAATCTTCCATAAAGAGTTTGGTGCAATGAAGAATATCAAGTTTAATTTAGGAGTTCAAAGCCAATGGTCCTTGTATTCTCACCTTGGATATGTAATTTACTGGTCTCTTCACCTTAGTTTGCTTCTTTTTCCCTTTTTGATCCATTGGAAGCCACATGGGTCTTCGATCACACAATGGGGGGTAACATAGTCCCTTGGGTCTTCACCTAGCAACTAGAACAGCAACAATTCCTCATTTATAGAAGAGTTGCAGACCTTGTAATTTGATTCTAGGACTTTTATACACTTCAGATTTAGCTGGAGGCTCTAGAACTGTTAAGCCATTTGTGGTCACCGGTATTGGTCTTTTCCTAGCAGTGTGAGCAAAGGAAGGAGACTCCACCTCTGACTTGACTCTACCACAAATCTGGTTTTTGCCGCAACTTTGCTTCTGGATGGGCAATTGTGAACTCTTAAACCAACCATGAAACATTGATTAAAGGACCAATTGTCGGGGTTCGGGGAGTTGGGGGCTTGAGTTATATACATTTGCTTTCTTTTGTTCATGCTTTACAATTAGTGTTGAGTGAGGCTAGTTCCATTTAGCCCTAAAAGAGGGAAGGGAACTCAAAAGTCTTCCAGCCCCTCTATGTTCCTGTTTTCTGTGGCCTTGCTTCTATTTTCAGGAAACAAGCTAATTGAATGATATTAGGAAACATTTAAAATCATGCTTGTTATATCTTTATAATTGTGGTCAAACATGTTTTACTGAATGATACTGGACTGAGTATTTGGTGGGAAAGTAGAAAGGTATTGAAACAATAAGTTGTCTTATTGCACAGGAAAGTACAAAGGAAGCAGAGGTAATTGGAGTGGCTGAGAGATCAGTTCATGGAGGCCTACAAGTATATGAATTCGAGTATAAAGTTGACAGCACAAGAGGAGGTAGGAAGAGGATCTTCTCAGCTGCATTTGTGGCCTCTAAGAAGCTATACCTCCTAAACATTACATACTCAGACAAGCAAGAGAGTCCTCTTGACAGTCATACAAGAATGACGCTGGAAGAAGTGCTTCATTCATTTGATGTAGCATCTACGACTTGACACCATACTATATGCTTTCAAAACTGTACACTTGTGCTTGAGAAGCCTAAGGTAACCTTTCTATTTACCATGTATTTGATTTTATTAAGGCGAAAACAACATACACTTGGTGGTTAAAGGGCATTGCAATACTGCAGAGAAATGAAAAAAGAATAGTTTTGTTGATTTTGTTTGCTGCATGCCATTTGGTCCACAGAATTTGGAGCTGTTTTGCTTGCCAAACATGGTCATTACTTGATGGAGGAACATACTGTTAGGAATTGTCTCTCAGAAGAAGTGCGTGCTTTCGTGCAGCAGGACTGGGCTTTTGTAGGCTGTAGTTTGTGTATGTCTTTTAGTATGCATATTCTAATTCCAGCATAGCATCTATAGTCCGCATATTTGTTGCAGTTACAGGGCTTTGTTTGTGCATCTGATGTGTAATAGAGTTGACCAAGAATGTCATCATGAGCATAAAGCTTTTGAAATCCACAAATGGAATACTGGCAATTACAGAAATATGTTGATGTTTAATTGGAAATTTGAAGTTTGTGGCTTTTTTGCATTTCACATATAAATTAAATAAATTAGCTTTGGAATCAATCTATTTATTCCTAATGTTTTGTTACATATATATATCTAGGTTGCACGGAAACAGAAAACGGGAAACGGGAAAACATAAACATGAAAACGACAATTTCTAAAAATATAGAACACAAAACATGAGGAAACGCTTAAGCATAAAAAATATAAGGGTATGTTTATAAATATTAATTTATATATATACAAAAAATATAATAATTTATAAATACATATTTATAAATATATATAAATATATAGTAAAAATAATATATATATATATATATATATATATATATAACAATAATAATAATAATTATTATTATATATATAAGGAAAAATGAAGTCGGGTGTAGATATTTTTATTTAGGGGTTGATATGAGTAAGATGACTTTTTTTTTTCCCACTTGAAAACGGATTTCTGTTTGTGGAAACGAGTTTCTAATTTTCTTAAATTACAGAAACGTGCCCGAAACGTTTTGAAAACTCACGGAAACGTGCCCGAAACGTTTCGGACAAGTTTCC
>CATKHJ010962150.1:0-11028 GCA_949750685.1 Vernicia montana
GGGCCCATAGCCCTTGGTTTGTGACAGTTATAGCTGTCACTTTGCAGTTTTGTCGTTTATTGAGCAGTCAGGCTTACTACGGGTTCCGGAAGCCTTAAACTTTTCCGTTCCCTAGTGCCGGTCACGTGCCTTCGGGTTCGGAGCGTGACACTTGTCGCCTAATTACACCACTATAGATACACAAATCAATTGTAATAATTAAAAAAAAAAAATTAAAAATTCCAAATTATATCAGTCTTAGTTGATTTTGAAATATCATGTTTACTTATAGGAATTAATATTATATATAAGACTCGTTGTTAATTATTAATAAACAAAAAAGAGAAATTGTGGAATTAGATACATAATTATTGAAATTTAAAGTAATAAAAAAGTCAAATTTAAAAATTGTGGCCACATATTTTTTCATTAAATAGCACAATAAATAAATTTATTAGCATGGCAATAATTAATATCGAATTGTTTCCTTTCCTTGGCAATATATATACCAAATTATGGGGTTTGACCTTTTCTCACTTCATTTTTGATCTTTACTAACTGTGGATCTCCGTTTTGTGAGGCTTTGATTTCTTCGAGAAGTCTCGATTCTACTTTGAAGTAGGCTAAGAGTACTTGCGATCCATTCACTTCAAATTGAAGACCCTTATTGAAAAGTTCTTTCAATTCTTTCCCAAGGTGTTTTTTGCCCACTGCTATATATATCGAATTGTTTGGCGCACTTCAATTGGATGCGTGGACCTTGAAATCTACGGAGACTGACGCGTCCATATAGAATTGGGCAATTTTCCTAGGGCAATTTTCCATATATATATATATATATATATATATATAAAAGCCCAAAAAGCTACGCGTCTGTTCAAACTTTGTTTGCAAGACTTGCTCGTTTTTTAGATCCATCAGTATAACCTTATTTTCTGTTGAAGGCAAGACATAGGTGGAAAATAATTTAGCTTTAAAAAAAAATATATGACTGTTAAGGGTATAGATAGCAGTGAGCAAAACCGAATCGAAATAAAAAAAATTGAATTGAACCAATTGATTAGGTTTAATTTAATTTTTTGAGTGATTCGATTCGATTTTTTAAATAATAAACCGAATTAAATTAAGATTTGATTAGGTTTTTATAAAAAAAAATTTCAATTTAAACTTAACCGATCGAAATAATAATAATAATAATAATAATAATAATTTTAGCATATATATATATATATATATATATATATATATATATATATAGTTTATTAAAATAAAAAAAAATCAAATCGAACCTAACTTTTTCTTTTCAGTTCAATTTGATTTTATAAAAATTTCGATTTCAATTTGATTCAAATAAATTATAAATTTGATTATTTTAATTATTTTGATTCAGTTCGATTTTGAACCGAAAACCAAATGCTTAGTCCTAGATTTAGGTACAATTGGTACCTAATTGACTTCAATCTTTTCATGTGTACCAAACAAGATTTGAGAGAAAAATTGATGAATTGAAATGGTGTGTGGGATTAAGTCAAGAAAAAGAGAATAATCTCCCATTATGTTTTGTTAAACCACCTAACTAAAAAAAAAAAAACCTTCAAGTTTTTTCCTTTTTTTTTTTTTTCCCTTAATTGCAATCAATTTGAATTTGAATTTCCTGTTTCAATGTGTTAAAAAAAATCCTATTTTAATAAAATGTAAATGATTTATTTTTTAGAAAATATTTTATGTAAATGAATTATTTTATATAAAACAAATAGAGCCATGCATGATTTAAAGAACCACAATCAATCAAATTGATACTATTTCTTTTTCTCTTCTCTAAAAAATTAAAGTTTGTTACTTATATGTCAATATAAAAGCTAGAAAAATGTATAGGAAGATTAAATAATAATAATAATAATAATAATAATAACAATAAAGCGAATAAAACAAAAATGGGGAAAACAATTTTTTTTTTCCAAACAAAAACAAGCTTTTGATCCACAGTAGGAATAGGCAGGTGATTTTGCAGGCTTATGATGAGGGAAAATTCTATGCTCCAATTTAGAGTACCCCATAAATAATAAATAAAACTCACCAGTCAGTCAGTCCCATACTGCCATAGCATATTTCATTGATTCTCAAGTCTGAACAAGCTGGCATATGTAGGGAAAGTTCCTTTGTCCGGTTCTTCTCCAATCTCCACCTTTTTGCCATTTATTTACATTTTCATCACATAATTCCCTCTTAATACTAAAGATTAAAGAAGCAACCGCACTGTCACGAGATTCCACCACTATAACCCTATTTTGTATCTCATCACCATCTCTCTCTCTCTCTCTCTCTCTTCCTTTTTGCACACCTTTTTCTCCATTCCAATTCCAATATTGTACCTTCAATTTTCTTTTTTTTTCTCTACTTTTTTTTCTTTTATAATTCTTATCTTACGCAAATTAATTCCATCTCTTACTTTCTTTTTAATTTTACCTTTTGTGGAATGATAAAATTTTAACAATAACTGTTCAGATTATAGACTTTTTATCTGTTTTTTATTTTTTTTCTTTGAGTATTAAAGAATTGTTTGTTTTTATGCAATAAAGATCCATCTCTGTATCAGAGCCAAAACTAAAGTACACAATTCTGACCAAATTAATCATATTGAAGTCTTTTCACTGACATGTTTGACAGAAATTATTAGCGCAAGAGTAAGAGGAGAGAAAATGAGAGAGAATAGAGTAGAGCAGAGATTGCAGAGGTATTTCCAGGATGGATCGGGGATTTATTATCATTTCTCAGAGACGATCAAGTTACCATCCAGATTGCCAACTGTCTCTCTCGTCCTTCTCTTCCTCATCGTAGGAGCGTTTCTCTCCACGCGCCTCCTTGACTCCTCTGTAAGTAAACTCATTATTGTTGTCATCAAACTCACTTCCTGACAAAATAAAATTGACATTTCCTATTGATCCTTTTGCGAAATGCAAGGCCAGTAGTAATTGTTCGACGGCATTGCTGGCTAGTGACTATTACTGTTAAAAGTTAAAACCACGTCGTTTTAACAATGCTTAGAGAATATTCTAAGGCCTAACATGCGCCGCGGATGTCGGTTCAACTCTTTCATTTTTTTTTTATTTAGAATAATGACTCGTGTCATGACTTTCCTTATATCATTCATGTGCACGGGTCCCACTCATTACACGCGCATGATTTCTAAAATTTTCCCTTTTTTTAGGTTGGTATAGTGTAATAGAATAGCTGATTGGGAATTTCCAACTTTTGGCCTCTGTGCTTTTCCAGGCTCTTAGTCGCGGCTCGGCTCCAGAGCCGTTGTTAACTGCTAAAACAACACCTACAATCTCTCCAGAAATCCCCAAAGTACCCCCGAATGTAGTCGAGATCCCACTCGATTGTGCTGCTTTCAACCTCACACGATCCTGTCCCGCAAATTTTCCCGTGGCCATTTCCGAAAATCCAGACCGTCCATCTCTTTCAACGTGTCCAGAATACTTCCGTTGGATCTATGAAGACTTGCGTCCATGGGCTCGCACTGGAATAACGAGGGACATGGTTGAGAGAGCTCAAACGACGGCGAATTTTAGGCTGGTGATAGTGAAAGGCAAAGCTTATCTGGAGAGATATAGAAGGGCGTTTCAGACTAGAGATGTCTTTACGCTGTGGGGGATCCTACAGTTGTTACGTAGATACCCAGGGAAAGTGCCTGATTTGGAGCTAATGTTTGATTGCGTTGACTGGCCGGTTGTGAAATCAAGTGACTATAGAGGGCCCAATGCAACGGCCCCACCGCCTTTGTTTCGGTACTGTGGAGATGATGACACACTTGATATTGTTTTTCCCGATTGGTCCTTTTGGGGGTGGTAAGTCCTTTTCACTTTATTTTTTATTTTCTTCATTTTTTTAATTTTTTTTGGATTTATCGAGTTCATTTAATGTATTACTGCTTATAGGGTATATTATGCATCCGCAAAAACATGAACCATTTGAATTTAAGGATTATAGATTTCACTTTAGAGTATATTGCATCCGAGCATTGAATAATTTCATTACCGGCCTGATATTTAAATACAATTTCATTTTTTACTAAATTAAAGCTTATTAATAGTCTTTCGATTTTTGATAAGGTATATATAGACAATATCTAAGTGAATAATGTTATAGATAATTAATGTGTTTGTTTACACTTTTATGCATTATATTTTGGTAAAAATGATAAATTGATCTTTAAATTTTATTATCGCGGATAATTAAAGATAAATTATTTTTTTAGATAAAAAAACCCTAAAACTTACTGTTTAAAAACAACGAAGTTCTAAAACTGATTAAAATGCCCGCATGAAACTCAATCGCCAAAAATTTGATCTTAATTATTATCGACAATAAAGTTGAAGGATCAATTTGTCACTTTTGTCATTTATTTTTTACTTTTTTTGCTAGTAACATGTTTATGTTGATTTTAATTTTAAGCAAAATAATGACTAAAGTGTTTAATTATTATTAGAATGATTATACACACACACACACACACACACACACACACACACACATATATATATATATATATATATACTGACAGAGCTTGAATTTTATTTTTAAATGGACAAAATTAAAAATATTTCATTATACTATAATAAATATTTTTAATTTTGAGAGGGTCAAATATTGAAAATATAAAAAAAAAAAACTCTTCAATGTTTTCACATATCCGTCTCTGTATATATATAATAAGTGATTTGTTTGAACTAAAATAAATTAAAAATAAAAATATATATTTTTAACAAAAATTTTAATTTTTTTGACAAATTAATAAAAATTCAACTTGATACATATTCAAAATTTATAAATTCACTCAAATTTGATTTGAAATTCTTTAGCATCATTTTAATGAATAATTTAATATGTTCACAATTTGACCGTATAACCGGTTCAACCCAATTTGTTTGTCACCTCTCTCTCTCTCTCTCTCTATATATATATAATTTATTAATTTTAAAAAATTAAATGTAGAATTGATTTAAAAATTTTAATGACTAAAAATATAATATAATTTAAAATTCTCAAGAATTACTGCGGTGAAAATTTGATATTTTTAATAAAGACTAAAGTGTTTGATTATTATTAAATTTTCTAAAAAATAAAATTATTAATTTTAAAACTGCAAATATTAGAATATATATTAAAATAAAATTTAGAGACTATTTAATAATTACCTAAATATAAGGAGCAATTTTTATGAGTGAATGAAAAATAGTTATTATTAATATTATTAATTATTAATATTATTTTGATTCACTGTAACATTAATTATTATTGACAAAAGTGACAAATTAATCTTTTAATTTTACTGTCGATGACAATTAAGGATAACTTAACTTATTTAATTCTCACCTCTCACCCGTTTTAAAAAGCGATTGTGTTACACACAGAAATTTTCATCGGTTTTAGAACTCCGGTGTTTTTGAACGATAAGTTTTGGGGTTTCTTTATCAAAAAAAGTTAATTTGTCATTAATTATTCCCGACAGTAAAATTGAAGTACTAATTTATCACTTTTGCCATTAGATTTTGTTGCTTTTAAAGAATTACTAATTTATACTACATTTTTATCTTTATTAATTCATGTGGATATATAATTGTCTATGCCAAGCAATTTTGTTTTCTTATATCTCTATTTGTGTTGATTTGGAAATATTAATGGCTAGCTCAATTAACTTTACATTTGAAGGCCTGAGATAAATATAAAGCCATGGGGGTCTTTGCTGAATGATTTAAAAGAAGGGAATGAGAAGATTAAATGGATGGAAAGGGAACCTTATGCTTACTGGAAAGGAAATCCTGCAGTTGCTACAACGAGGCAGGACCTTATGAAATGTAATGTCTCGAGCCAACAAGACTGGAATGCTCGTGTTTATGCCCAGGTAAAATCATTTATTATATCTTCTCCCATCTTCATTTGATTATGTAAGTGGGAATTACTTGAGAAGTACCTTTAATGCATTAATGTTTTGCAGGATTGGATTCGAGAATCACAACAAGGGTACAAACAATCAAACTTGGCAGACCAATGCAATTACAGGTATAAGATCTATATTGAAGGGTCTGCATGGTCAGTCAGCGAAAAATACATTCTTGCCTGCGATTCTGTTACTTTACTTGTAAAACCGCATTACTATGACTTCTTCACGAGAAGTCTGAAGCCAATTGATCATTACTGGCCTATAAAGGATGATGACAAGTGCAGGTCTATTAAGTTTGCGGTTGATTGGGGTAACATGCACAAGCAGAAGGTATATTCTGAGCTAATTATAAATTTTTCTTGAAATGTGTAATCAGGGACGAATATAAAGGGGGCCAAGACTAAAAAATATTATATATATATATATATATATATATATATATATATATATATATATATAGTGTAATTTATGAAAAATATAAAAAATGGTAGTATTTTTTAAAATTAGCCCTTTAAAAATTAAAATATTTCACTCTATTATCACTAAATCCAACATAATAACTAAAATATTTAATGAATGAAAAATAATTTTAACATGATTTAATTTATTTTCTATAGTTTTTAATTTTCCAATAAGCATTTTTGTTTTTAATTTTCTAAGTACATAATTATTTTCCTTAATTTTTTAAAAGTTTTGTATATAAATTTATTAATTTTACCATTATAAACCCTTATATTTTCAATATGTATTATTTAATTATATATGGATGTATTTAAATATATTTTTATTTATATCTTTAGCACCTCCAAAATTTTAATTCTAGATTCGTCTCTATGTGTAATTAAATTCCTTGTTATAATTCAATCATTCTCTATATGCGATTTGGCAGGCACAGGCCATTGGAAAGGAATCCAGTGAATTCATTCAGCAAGAATTGAAGATGGAATATGTCTATGATTACATGTTTCATCTTTTAAATCAGTATGCTAATCTCTTGACATTCAAGCCAATTATACCTCGAAAAGCTATTGAATTGTGTTCGGAATCCATGGCTTGCCTATTCAATGGAGTTGGGAAGGATTTCATGATGGAATCCATGGTAAAGAGTCCTGCAGAGACAAGTCCATGCACCATGCTTCCTCCTTATGATCCTCCATCTCTTCATGCCATTTTTAGGAGAAAAGAGCTTTCAGTTAAACAAGTGGAGTCATGGGAGAAGAAGTACTGGGACAATCGATCAAATTAAACAGCCTAATTGGAGAGGAATTAAACAATAGCTGCCATTTTTTCATATTATCTTTTTCAGGGTATTCAGTTGAATATATATATATATATATAGTCTTCAGTTACCGCTTCGATGCCACATTTTTAGCAGAAAAAATAGTCAATAAAACAAGTGGAGATATGGAAGAAGACTCTTGATCGAGATAACATAAATAATTAAAGAGTGTTGTAGAGCAATTTGAATTGAATTCTTTCCTTTGATGCATACAGTTGAAAATATATGATGCATATGTCTTGTAGTGCAAAAGGGTTAGCATATATATATATATATAAATATAAAAGAATAAATCTTATCTGCTAGTGTATATACGGGATCTAATGAAGGGTATGATCTGCAAACAAGAGAGAGAGGGGTCAAGAGCTCTCCAGGAGCTGTCCTGGTGAGAAGACTCCGACACTTTAGTTAGAGAAAGTAGTAAGAGAATGTATTGAATGTTATGAAAGTTACCTTTATATAAAGGGAGAACGGGGACCTCCTAAGGGCACTTATCCTGTTAGCTTGAGTAGCTTACAAACAGATCATTTTTTAGACGTATCAGGAGCCCTTCACTCCTTAGTCTGATCGAGACTATTGAAGAGCGGGCGAAGGGAGTGGATGCACATTTTCATTACTTGTGATTCATCTCTGTTATTTGTCATTTTGATTACATCCGGTGAGCTTGTTATGATAACTGTTAGATGCTTGAATGAAGAGGCGAGTATAGGAGCTCGGTATGATCTGAAGGCAGCGGGGTGCTTGAATGATGATGCAAGCTGAGGAGCTCGATCTGAAGGCAACGAGATGCCTGAATGATGATGCGAGCTAAAGAGCTCGATCTGAAGGCAGCAAGGTGCTTAAAGGATGATGCGAGCTGAGGAACTCGATCTGAAGGCAGCAAGGTGCCTGGATGATGATACGAGCTGAGGAGCTCGGTCTGAAGGTAGCAAGGTGCCTAAATGATGACGAGAGCTAGGAAGCTCAGTCTGAAGGCAACTGGGTGCCTAAATGATAACGCGAGCTAGGGAGCTCGGTCTGAAGGCAGTAGGGTGCCTGAATGATGATGCGAGCTAATGAGCTCGATCTAAAGGCAGCAGGGTGCCTGAATGATGATGCGAGCTGAGGAGATCGATCTGAAGGCAGCAAGTGCCTGAATGATGATGTGAGCTAAAGAGCTCGATCTGAAGGCAGTTGGGTGCCTGAAGGATGATGCGAGCTAAGAAACTCGATCTGAAGGCAACAGGGTGCCTGAATGATGATGCGAGCTGAGAAGCTCGATCTGAAGGCAACAGAGTGCCTGAATAAAGATGCGAGCTGAGGAGCTCTATCTAGAGACAATATGATTACCACATTATAGTGTGGTCTTATAGTCTTCGATGGTCTTCAGGTCTTCGATGCCACATTATGTGGACTTATAGTCTTCGCTACCACATTATAATATGGACTTACAGATTTCAAGTAGCTTTAAGTCTTCAATGCCATTATACGTGGACTTATAGATTCCTAATAGCTTCAAATAATTGTGCCTTCTTGAGGAAGGTCTTAGATAAAATTATATCTCATTGGGAGGACTTAAAGAATTTGCCTCACTGATAGAGGAGGACTTTATAAACTTGCGAAGCCCCCCACTTCTTGATAGAGGTCTTCTGATATCTTGTCTCATTAATCGAGGGCTTTATAATAATGTGCCTCGTCACTCGAGGGTTTAGATAATCGTATGTCTCATGTAGAGGACTTTAAATATTTGCCTCACTTAGAGGACTTACATAATAATCTACCTCGACTGTTGAGGACTAAGAAGTCTAACTCGTCAAGAGCTATTATATAATATGTGAAGCCCCCCACTCCTTGGCAAAGGTCTTTCAAATAATAAGGTGCCTAACTTACTGAAGGACTTAGAAAATCTACCTCACCGCTCAAGGTCTTCAAGAAAACTTACCTCGCTAACCAAGGACTTACAGAAAACTTGCCTCACTGATAGAGGACTTTTATATAATTTATCCCACTTGGAGGTCTTCAAGAAAATCTGTCTTGCAGGTGGAGGACTTTAGATAATAATGTGCCTCTCTCGTGGGAGGACTTAGAAATTCACCTCGTCGTTCGAGGTCTTCGGATAATAAAGTGTCTCGCTCATGGGAGGACTTATATAATAATGATATGCCTCTCTCACGGGAGGACTTAGAAAATAATGTGCATTTCTCGTGGGAGGACTTATATAATCTACCCCATATTGGGGCCTTCAAGAAAATTTGCTTCACTGATGGAGTACTTTAGATAATATGCCTCATCGGTGGAGGACTTTAAATAATTTGCCTCACTCATAGAAGGGCTTTAGCCTTGTCTTAACAAGGGCTTAGGTGCATGAGGAAAGGTGCGAGCTGAAGAGCTTAATATAGAGGCAACTAGGTGCCTGAATAGAGACGCGAGTTGAGGAGCTCGATCTGGAGGTAGCTGGGTGCCTAGGTAATGATACGAGCTGAAGAGTTCGATCCGAAAGCAACTGTGTGCCTGAATAATGATACGAGCTGAAGAGCTCGATCCGGAGGCAGCTGGGTGCCTTGTATAGTTTCTGTAGTTGAGTAGTTTCTGTGAAGGGTCTGAGAATTGCTTTTATGTCTGTCTTTAATTTTGTTTGTATTTTTGCAGACTTCATTACGACGTCATTTTGATAAGAATAAATCTTATCTACTAATGTAGATGCGTGATCTACTGGAGGGTATGACCTGCAAGCAAGAGAGAGAAGGGTCAGGAGCTCCCTGTGGGTTGTCCCGGCGAAGAGGTTATAACGCTCTAGTTAGAGAGAGTAGTGAGAGAATTATTGAATCTTCTGAAAGTAATCTTTATATGGGGAAGAATAGGAACCCCCTACGAGCACTTATTCTGCTAGCTTGAACAACTTACAAGCAAATCACTTTTTGAACGTGTATATATATATATATATATATATATATATATATATATATATATATATATATATATATATATATGCCTCTTAAGAATTTTGAATGTAGCAAAGAAGGATTCTTGTACTTTGCATTATTAATCAGCAGTTCATTTACATATTTTGGAGAGAAATTAATTAAACTGATGACTTTATGCCTATGAAATGTGAATCGTCACATTTATTTTGTTATATATATATATATATATATATATATAATTCTTATTTATACTAAGTATATATATCAATTCAATGAGATAAGGATATGTAGAGTAAAAAAAAGTATCAGAATCTTTTCACTTAGTAAAAAAAAAAATTTATATTAACTATAATATTTTATCACTCATTAGTTTAGTATATGAGATAAGTCTATATATTCAGTATAAGTAATAATTTTCTTTTATATATATGCAGCTAGCTGGACCGTATCTGAAAAAAAAAAAAAAAAAAACTGGACCGTTTCTGGCCAAAAAAAAAAGGAAAAAAAGCTAGCTGGACCCTCTCCTCATTGATGGTTAGGTAATGTGGGTAACCTAAGTCTCTAATTACCTACTTAAATATTGAGGAAATTATTCCATGTACTCTTTTTTAATTTTTAATTACAATTTTACTCCCACTTTTATTTTTTTATGTTTTTACTCTCTCTCATTTATTTTTATGCTCTTCTTTTACTTTTTATTAAAAAAAATGCACTCTTTGTATTTTGTTACTTTTGTTTTTTTTATTGTTGATGATGACAATTGATTTTGGTTGGATTTCATGCTATCTTTTCATTAATTATTATTATTACTATTAATTAAATTATTTTAGCCTTTGTATTGTTTTAATTTCAAAAAAAATGAGTTTATCTCATTTTTTCATATGTATATATTATTTTTATTACTGCAAAAAAATTAACTA
>CATKHJ010962173.1:0-14004 GCA_949750685.1 Vernicia montana
TATATATATATATATATATATATATATATATTTTATGGAATTGAGACGGAAATCGGAACGAGGCGAAAAGACTCAACCCCATTTTTACCCAATTACCATAGACAAGACAAAAATTTCCTTTCAAATTCGGAGCGAAAACGAAATCTTCATCGGGATGGATCGAATTTTGTAATCTCTACTTTAGCCTTTGCTTATTCCTAGTGCAAAATCTGCAATTTCTTTTATTCCTATTGGTGCTGGTTTCCACGTTGCTAAATTTTCAGATTCCAGAAGTTTTATAAGCTAATAGTTTTTCAACATTTTAATCATTGAATTCAATCCAATCCGATTGACCATAGAAGCTGATGAGCAGCCTTGCAAGTTTCTGTGTCCTTAACTTATAATATCATTGGTTTAGCCGTTGCGTGTTTTTACAATGTTTGATTCGTTCTAAATCCGAACAATTAGAGTCAAAAAGACCCAATTTAACTCTCTTTGACACGAATACTAAACTAACGAACCAAAGATAAAAAAAAGAAAAAGAAAAAGAAAAAGAAAAAGAAAATAACGATTAATTTTAACCAAAAATTGATATAGCGTATCTGAAGCCAATGATCTTAATCCAATTAGTTAAAATTGAATATTTAAATGGATTAATCCCACCGTTATGTATTGGATTGTAATATTTGTTATATTAAAAACTAAGTCCATCGAGTCAAACTCGAATATAGGAAAACATCAGTAGATTAAAATTTTTATTTTTTAATATTTTAATTATAATTGCTAAATTTTAAATTATTTTATTTATCAAATATATCAAACCAGTTTTTAAGAACATAAATATCAAGCAATGATTGCTAATTGCTTATCAAACCATCAGTGATAGAATTAGAATTTTTTTTTTATTTTTTATGAATGGTCAAATTTTTTAGATTATAATTTACATGAAGATGGTATATATAATTAAATTAATTTCTACATATTTAAAGAAAATTTTCATATAAAATAAATGAGATAAATATAATATAGAATCAAATATTTTTAATTTCACCTAGAAATTTTTATATTTTAAAAGTCAATGAGAGGCATGCCCTTCAGTCCCCTAGTTCCATAATTGCAAACCAACCCTTAGACCCTTAGATTAATCGCATTTTTGCATGTCCTAGTTTGGACTAAGTGTGAGTGGGGCTATCGTATTATAAGTAAAAAGGGTATATTTGCTTGACGTAAACGTGTTCCTTCATATGATTTTTTTGATAGAAAAGAAATTTCTAATGCTTTTTACCAGATGCATTGTGATGGTAGGCGAGAACTTTCAAGTTCCAATTGGCAATGTAAAAGAAACATAAAAAAAAAAAAAAAAAAATAACAAATTATTAAAAAGTGGAGACATAATCCAGGGAATTAGATATGGAGGTGATGATTGGATCTACCCAAATATATATATATATATATTTATTATTATTTTTTTGCATTGTTTGGATCGCGTGTGTACAAGTCAAACAAGGTACATGGTTTGGAAATTAAACTATATGAACTTGTTTATGACTCTTTATCTAGAATCAATACTTACCTTGAGTTCAATTCATTTTATTTATTTCTTTTGAGTAATTAAATTGAAACCTCAGAATTTATAAAATAACTGTAACCAATAAATAATTATTTATTTATGTACCCTTTTCGTATGATTAGCCTCCAAGGTTTTTACGAATCTTGATGACATCTTGGTTGGTGATTTGAAATGCTTTCTTCACAATATCATCTGGTATCAAGGGATTTGAAGTGAATGAGGCAAGAGAAGCTATTTGGACTCCTGGATTTTGACTGCTAAGCCCAGAAATAGCAAGTGATGAGCCCATACTATCAATATTATAAAGAAAATGAATTAATCCTTTAGGAAACACAAATGATTCTCCGGCTCTTAACTGTTGGGTATACAAACGATTCGAAGTATCAACAAAGCCCACAAGGATTGAACCTTTAAGGCAAATGGTTACTTCCGAAGCCCGTGGGTGCGAATGAGGTGGCACAATTCCATTTGTCGCTATATCGATGCGGGCTAAGCTCAGGCCCAATGTGTTTATCCCTGGTAAATTAGCAATATTAGTTAGTGTAACATTGAAGCCGAACATGTTAGCTTTTGTGTTCCCAGGCTTGGAAAGCACTGATGTGGTGAAATGGGCAGAAGTTGCCAATTTTGGGTTGATACAAGGAAGATTATTCAAGACAAAAGAAGAGGCTTTTGTATCAGCAATACAATAATCCTGAAGTGGGTCTGGGTCTGGTCTGCCAAGGCTCAATAGAAGGCCCAAGGAGAGACATATATGGAGAAAATAAGAGATTTTCATGATGGTTTTGTTTCTTTTTTGTTTTTCCCTAAATGGGTGTTAGAGAGGTGAATTTGGTATAAGCAAATGAGTGTTATGTTTATATAGTGGATGGTAGATAGTGATGATTGAGTAGCTTAAGAGCATTGAGGAGGAAATAGCAAGGCAAGTTATATGTAGATTAAAAGATTTAGTTGGCAAGGAGGCCACATGTTTGATTCATATTTTTTGCTTTTTTTGGACATTTTATTATTGTAAAAATACAATAGCAAAAATGTATCAAATAGAACCTTAGTATTTATTATTATTATTATTTAGTTCTCTTTTATATTAGACGGGTAGATTTATTTTTTATTTTTAATCTTATTGCATATTGGTATTAGTTTTTAACTTTTAAGATTGACTTAAAGCAAAAATATTTCATATGTAAGCTTTCTTGCGTGGTCTTTAGCAGTTTAGTTAGTTAATTGCATCCAATGAATAAAAATCACTGGACATATAGGCCCATTTGATCGCATTTTCATTGTTTAGTTGCAATTTATTAATTTTGTTTTTATTTTAGTTCAAATAGGGGAAAGAATGTTAGCACATAAATCTCCTTCTATTTTTCTTAGATGCAAAATAATTTAATAACAATACAATATTTAGATAATTATAGATGACGCAATTGTATTTGATATAATAAGAACAATTATATAATTTTTTTATATAATTTATAATGTAAAATAAAGATAATTATTGTTATTTATTTTTTATTGTATGATGTGTTCAAATTATATTGACTTTACGTTAAATTTTTTTTATACAACTTGCGTCATTTAGCATTGTAAAATTGAATACTAAACAATTTAAGAATCTCCACAATATTAGGTCAATTGCAATTAAAGTTTTAGTGCTAGAAACATTAAATAGATAATTTCAAGTTATAAATTTTTCTAACTTATTATTATGAAAACAAATTATAAGTTTCAACATTTATTTTATTCCATATATTTTTAAACACTTGATTTATAAATTTTCATAACAAAATAAGTAAAAGAATTATATTTTAAATTATTCCTAATTGTAATGGATTCTTCATTGCAGAAAACTTTTTTTATAATTATCCAAAAAAATTATTTATTCAAACTAAAAAAAAATTAGGAGAAGAAAAAGAAAAGTTAGTGTGGGTTGTAATAGTTGGCGGCCAGAAACGACATCATAAACAAGAGTGAAACGACATTGTTAATCCCCATTTTTGGACGTTTCTTGGTGGAGATAATGTAAATGCAGTTTTTGCAGATCTATTCAGTTAAAGAAATTCAAGAATACTAGATGGTTGATGGGTCCACAAAAGTCTTAAGCTGGCAGTGGGGCAGTGGCTTGATATTGTTTTTGCTTGACTCTCACTCTCTCCATCTCTATCTCTCTTCACTGTACTACTACCACTTTTCCATGGTGGGCCTTCTTTTTCCTATTTATAATCTTTTTTTTTTTTTTCCTGGTTGATCTGATCACTGTCTTGGCTTTTCTTTGAAATCTTGACTGATTATAAAGAGAAAATTTCAAATCTATAGATAATAATGAAGTATTAATTATTAGTTGTGATATCTCTGTCCAATCACTTTTTTGTTTTTCTTTAATATCCCATTAATTAGGCCAAATAAATCTTTAATTTTTCTCCTGTAAATACTTTCCTTTTTTTTAAAGTTGAGATTTTTATTGGTTTGAATTTAAAGAAAGTCTCAAATTTTCAACCTTTTCTTTCACCAGGAACAATTATTGTAACAAAAAGCTAAATCATTTTAAGAAATAATTTTGTGGGTTGGTTGTTCTCTGTGCTTTTTGATCAAGGTAATTGTTTTCTTTTGATGATTGGGTTTATGATTTGGTAGTTTCCAGAAGCACCAGAAACAGACAAGGGTACCCATTTCTGTGAAAAGGTGCAGTGATAAATATAAATATAGGGAAAAAAAAAAATTAAGAGAGAGAGATTAGATTAGACTGGTCTTTTTACTATGAAACACAGTCACATGCCCATCCATGCTTTTTGTTGTTCACTGCTTGCATTCTTTCAAGTCTTCTTTTTGTCTCCTTTGTTAATAGCTTATTCTTAACCCTTTTAAGTGGGGATTCAATGAATTGATGGTAATGCTAATTACAGGCTATGGTATACAATGTTTATGTATTAGTATGGTAGCTCTGTGGTTATTCAGCTCCTCTCTTGAGTATTAATGGGCGAATTAATAATGGCTGCCTCAAATAATGAAGATAAGGTATCCTTATTTGTCACTTGATCTGTAAAAAGTGGCCCATTTTGTTTCAAATTAGGTTACCCATTTATTGTTTTCTTGAATTTTATTTTGTTTTGTTATAGATTGTTGATTGATTTCTAATTCATGATTGCAAGACTCCCATGCTGTTTGTGTTGTTACGAGTTGACATTCTGTTTCATGCTTGGATTTTGGTTTTTATGTTACAAGAACAGATGTTGGAGACAGCAGCTTCAGATCGTGGTCTTGAAGTGTCTGTTTCATTTGGTAGATTTGAGAATGATTCATTATCTTGGGAGAAATGGTCAACTTTCTCGCAGAATAAGTACATGGAGGAAGTTGAGAAGTGTGCCACACCTGGATCTGTAGCTAAGAAAAAAGCTTACTTTGAAGCTCATTACAAAAAGATTGCTGCTAGAAAGGCTGAGCAGCTGGATCAGGAGAAGCAAATGGAACCTGAATCACTAGGGTCAAATGATCAAATTGCAGGAGATCCCATTGGAAAAGCTCGTGGGACAGATTCTGAATTTGATGTATCTAGTAGCCAAACTTCTGCTGAAGGGACTAGGCAAGAAACCAAATTGGATAGTGAGTTAGGTACTGGACATGTTGATGAGCCTAATGAAGATGCATCAATTAACATAGAAGGTCAAGGCTCCTCAGTTGAAAGAGTGGAAGAAGAACTGGGTAGCGGACTAGATGACCCCACATTAAACAAGCCAGAAGAAGCTGCTTTAGTTAAAGAAGGGGAAACTTTGTCCATGGAGGCTCAGGAAATGAAGGAATTGCCAAAGAACTTGGACAAACAGATAGAAAGCATTCCTGCAGTTAAAGAGGAAATCGTGAAGATAGATAATCGAAAGGAGTCTCAAAAGGTGAACAGTTTCACTATTGAACTCACTGATTCTCATAGGGAAACTATTAATTATGATGGTTGCTTTACATTTCTTGAAATTTCAGTTCTTCTTAAATTTAGATATCTCATAAATTTTGTTGCTTTATCCATTTAGATTACTCCAATCAGTAAGATAAGAGATATGACAAGGATAAAGAAGAAACCAGGATCACCTGTAACTAAATCACCCCAAATTTCCACTCCAAAGCTCCCAAAGACAGTGCCAACTTCTGGCACATTGTCCACATCACGGCCTTCAACAAAGAAAGTAACTGGTTCATCCTTACCAAAAAGCAAAAGTCCTTCTGTGGGACAGAGCAAGAAAATAGCTCCTAAATCCTTGCATATGTCTCTTAGTCTAGATACACCAAACTCTGATCAAGCTGCTCTCACCCCAGCTCCTCTGGCAAATACTAGAAAATCGTTTATTATGGAGAGAATGAAGGATAAGGACATTGTCAAACGAGCATTTAAGACATTCCAAAATAATTTCAATCAGTTGAAAGCTTCTGCTGAAGAGAGATCTTTGGGAGCAAAGCAGGTTTGTCATCTAATTGGGTTTTAGCCATAGGGAAGGGACCTTTTAAATCTATTGCATTATTACTTCTGCTTAGCTTGTTGAATGTCAATTTTCAATTCACTTGTGCAGGTGCCCACGACGAGGACAGAAGTTAAGGTGTCTAGTTCTATGACTCCACGAAAAGAGAATGCAGGGTAAGTTTTGGATTCCCTTCTTTGTATGAATATATTTACCATTGGTTGCGTATATTTGTGCACTTATGTGATAGTTGTATTGCTTGAATTTTATGATACTTGTTCTTTGATGTTACATTCGCCTAACCTATATGTCCGAACATATTCACTTCCATCAACTGGATGCTCAGATATAGCTTTGAAGTTTGAATTATTTCTTTATTTAAAGGTAGAATATTCAAGGGAATTGAGATGGTGAAAAGCTCGTATAGATAATAGGAAGGATATTTATTCTTTTTAGAAAATACGTGTTGATTTTGGTTTTCTTATAAGATGGTCTTCATGTATAAACTCTTACATTATTGTCAGTCTGAACTTTAGTTGATAATTTCTATCCATATTTCCATTTTATACCATCAGCATTGATTATGCAGCTTTTTATGCTCAATAGGCTCAATGCTGATAAAATTATAGGATCTCACCAGGCTCTCTTCCTCGGTGTTACTTCCTGCTTTCAAACTCATGAATGTTGAAGGTCACCCATTTTTGGCATCTATAATGGCATTTTTCAGATTCATCATCTCAATCCTTTGTAGTACACCCATTTAATGATATTCTTTTGTCATCTTTCTAGCATTACATAAATCATGGATAGGTGTGCCAATTCATGAAAAATTTCCTGCAACTTATAGGTGTGCTTGAGTAAGACACGATCTAAAGCTCACATTCTTTTTTTTATTATTATTTATATAGTTACCATGATGAAAAAAAGGTTTTGGATCGATGCCTTTTTGTGCACCTAAGTTAATGCAACACCAAAAAGATTGTTTCCTATTACCTTTTCTGGAAAATTCAGACTTACAATGGATGTCTTTGACAGGTCATACAAAGCAGTTAGTATGGATAAAACTGCTAAGGCAGCCCCATCTTCTTTTGGCTTGAAAAGTGATGAAAGGGCAGATAAAAAGAAAGAGGTTTCAATTGGACCACTAGCCTCCTCTCTCTCTTAGACACAAAAATTATTTGACTATGCTTTTGATATCTCGAACATACAATATCATTTTCCATTAGCCAGTTAATTGAGGATATTTTTTACAATCTGTTTCAGTTTTCCAAGAAATTGGGAGAGAAATCAAACACGAAAGAGGCTGAGAGTACACGCCTTCGAACAAAATCAAAGGTATGGTTCCACCTGTTAACATTTTCATTGGTAAGGGCATGTCAATGTGGTCCAACCTAGAGCTTTTCCAAGTGCTTCTGTATGCATGTCTACTATTATATTTTCTGTTATGGGTTTGATTGGTTGATTGGATGGTTCCTGCATGTTACTGTCCCTGGATCATAAGCAATAAAATCATATTATTTAATGAAATGATTGGCATATTTTGACACCTTATGCTGATCACAGGAGGAAAAAGAGGCAGAGCTTAGAAAGCGAAGACAGAGCCTTAATTTCAAAGCTACTCCTATGCCAAGTTTTTATCGGGGACAAAAAGTGTCAAAATGCCCTTTAGACAAGGTATGCCATCTCTGCAAGCCCTTTCCACATTCACAAACAGAATGTTTGGAAGCAATGCATGTATAGCAGAAAGCAAATTGAAATATAATATACTACCTGCGGGGGCATATTACCAGGTCTTTGCGACTTTGCTTTTTCCTTCTTCCTTTGTCTCTTCCTTTCTTATCCCCTTCCCTTTTTTTCTATACATTAGTATGTGCTCACCAGTATTTTGAGCATTGGTGGAAAGCAGGAGCCAATAGGCCATACATTTTCCCTGTATTTTAGTCTATCTGGAGATTTCTTTCATAGTTGGAATGCAGAAGCTGAAGTTAATTACTAGTAGTGTTTGAAAAGTATTACTAGTAAAGTTATATGAAGTGGAGGGGCCTGACCTGCTTTGCTTATAATTAAATTTATTGTCTGTCAAGGGGACATCACATATTCACATTGAATGGGTCACAAAGAACTTGATGACCTGTCACTGTTAGCACATGTCATTTGATTAGTGTTTATCTAAAAAGCAAAATTCTTTTTTTTTTTCCTCATATTGCATCAAAACTTTTGGAATAATATGATTTTTCAATTCATATAAAGAAAATTGGATAATTACCTTGTCTAACTGATATCGTTAGGAAATGTTTTTTTTTTTTTTTATCAAGCCAATAATGAAGCAGTTTAGTCAAAGAATGATTTCAAATTACATTTATTATTGGTATGTGTTTAAGCTTCTTGACCTTGCTTCAATATTTAATCTCAATAGAATCTAATTTATTGATGTTGTGGAAAGTAAAGCAATGAATAAAGTTATCTAATCATTAAGGTGAAACATTTCAATCAGATCCCAATAGAGTTAGGGTGAGGGAGTCTGTTTCATAACCCGAGGGCCAATGAACCTCCTAATGGATTAAGAGGAAAACAAATAGCCGCTGTTTTCTTATTTCACTTCTGGAATTGGAGTAGGTATGGTATACATGCTTAAGCACCTTAAGCACTTTATTTTAGCTTTAGGTTGCTATTCCCTGAATTTCTTTCCAATCATGTCATATTCCCACTACTGGGCTCCCATGCCTAATATATGTTGGTCCAGCTTTGATGAGTACCTTGAAAATTAGGAAAAAGAAAGTTATATATATGTGTGCATGTGATTTTTTTTTTCTTTCAAAACAAAATAAAATAAGGGTCCATTTAGATAGATCCATTTTAAATGATTTAAATATTTGGATTTTTATTTCAATCAATATAATCCCGAATCCAAATACTCAATCATTTCAAATGCACATTATCCAGATGGACCCTAAATTTATACATGTGCAAGTGAACTGTAATATTTACTATATATGCAGGAGGGTTCCAAGACACTTGGGATATAGAAACATGAATCATCTCTACCAAGAGAAGAGATTATGAAATGTTTCATTGAACAGCAGTTGGTGTAGCAGTAGTATCCATTTTGGTCTACTTTTGCTTTGGAAGCTGCATTTATAGGCAAGGATATATGTGGAGCAACTGCTTTCCAGTTAGAAGACCTCATCCATAATCCTGTCACTTCACGAACAACAAAATGCCATTGTTTAGTAATCTTCTGTATATTGAGTTGCTACAAGAAAAAACCAGATGTCATAGATCACATTGTCTAGATAGGGAAAGTTAATAATGTGTCAGGAGAGAATTAGGACTACTTCTTCTCTATCTCTCCCCACATATATTGGAGGAATTAGTTGTTGGAGAAGAAATTGCCAAATTGTTAGAAATTTATGGACCATGTAATTGATTGAAACCATATATTTGCAAGGGCACTAAGATTTATTGGTTCTGTATACACAATTATTTCTGTTGCTGTGTGCTATTTTCTGTGCTCTGCAAAGTAATGTAACATTTGCTGTCTGAAGAAATTCTCAGGTACTCGATTGTATCTCATATTTGTTGTGCAGAAACGAAACCTAAATGAACATGGATAAACTGCAATGTGATTAGCCTTCTGCTATAGCTGAGTAACTTCATGGATAAACTGATAGAGATGTTTGGACCAAATTCAAACAGATTTTAGCTGGTTACTGTAAAGCATTTATTTTTAACCGGAACTAGAATAACAATTTGCTCATTGATAGGCAATTAGTCGTCAAAGCCAACCCCATGCCAGACTGTTCCTAAATGTACAACATAAAGTAAATAGTTTTTCCCACTTTAATTCTGATATCTATCTCATATCTCCCAAATAATTGAAAGTAGGTCCCACATATATTCAT
This sequence comes from Vernicia montana, assembly GCA_949750685.1. NCBI lineage: Eukaryota > Viridiplantae > Streptophyta > Magnoliopsida > Malpighiales > Euphorbiaceae > Vernicia > Vernicia montana. The sequence continues at coordinate 9,894 of CATKHJ010962173.1, forward strand.
GCATTTAGACGCTGTCTGGTCTCTTGCTTTGTCAAAGTTTCTATCTAGGAATACCTGAAATTTTCAACATACCAACAACCATAATCATTATAAGGAATTGGTGCGATGCTTCCCTTGATTGAGATTTGAGATGTAATTTTTTAACACTATTTTCTCCGTGTGAATCAGCCACGGAGTCGATTTTTTTTTTTTTAATTAGAGATTAAATTTTTTAAATCATAATTTATGTTAATATAGTATATAATTAAGTCAATTTTTATATATTTAAAAAAAATTTTTACTTAAAATAATAGGGATCAAATATAATATATGATCAAATTTTTATAATTTTACACATTAAAATTTTGTATTTTGGACATTAAGGGAGGGAGGTGAGGCCACTCTCGACCCTCTTCTAACTCCGTCATTGATGTGAATGCTTTTCAATATCTATCAATAATGATTATATTGAAATATATTTAACTTTATTCATGAATGTTACACAAATTCTTCATGGGAAATTTTTTTTTGAACTTAGGTTAAATTTTTATGGAGGATCAAGATAATAATAAGTGAATCAATCAAATATACAGGCTTTCTTAAACAAAGCTTCTGCACTTTCAAAAGACTAATGAAATGGACAAATTTAAACCAGAAAAGCAAAAATTTATAATTAAACTTTCCAAGGTTTAGAAAACAATTTGATGATTTAAAAAATAACTAATCTATGATTTTTTTTTTTTTACATTTCATATTTTCGTACAACAACTATATACATTAACTAATTTCTTTTGTGATACACATGCTCAAAAATCAGTATCTGATTCACTAGAACTGCTGCTGGATTTTTCCTTCATGAAATGTTCAGGCAAGTTTGGGAACCTAACAGGCATAACTGGTGTTGGTGGTGACTTTGGTGAGGAGCCAAGATTTGAAGATTGTGTTTTCCTCTTTTGCAGATTTCGAGCAATTTCGATGCATGCTTGATCGACCATGTTTAGAAAGTCTTTAATTATGACAAACAATTGCAGTGGATGAGTTCCACCTTTCTTGGAAGCTCCTGTTTGGTAATATTCTGTTGTTTTCTGTACAAGCTCCATTATCCTAGTTTGCTCATATCTCAAAGACTTTATTTCTTCCTCTGCTGTTTCAAGAAAACCTGTCATTTCTTTTGCAAATCCTTCTTCCCAATTCGAAGCACCCTGCATCGTGATTGGCCTAACTTCTGCTATTCTAGCTGTTATAGCTGAGCAAGTGCCTGCAAAGGCATCATTATCTATTTGTGCTGCTTTCTTTACATTAGAGAATTCGGAACTAAGCCCTCCTACCATTGGTAATCCCAGCATTATATATTCCTTATATCTTTCGTCTTTGGATGCTAAGTTCACAGAACTCATGCTACTTCTGCTGCTGCTGCTGCTGCTTCGACTCAAGCTGCGACTTCGATTAATAACACAACGTTTTCCCTCTGACCGAACAACTTCTTCCACAATAAAGTGAAGCAAATTAGTTTTTCCATCAGTGCTTTTAACATCGGATAGTTTTCGAAGAGAAGTTAGATTAAATGCTTGTGCATTTCCTCTTGAAGTTCCTGCATTCATCCTATTACCAGCCTTAAGGATTGCCTCTAAGAGTTTCACGAATAGTCCTCGATTTCGAAGCTCCTTGCAGCCTAATTCAAGTGTTTGTAAAGATTCCTTAAACTGGACAATATCTGAATCATAATTTAATCTAAAAAGAATAGCATTGAGTCGAGTAAAAGCTGATGGAACTGCTTTGAGAAGATGGTAAAGGAAATTCTCAGCATCTGCAAGTCTACTAGGGTCTCCATCGAATTCGAGTATTTCAGATACTTCTTCATTAGTTGGAGCAATTCTCATAAGTTTTTCAAGAGTATCTACATTAAGACCATGGCCATCAGCTAATGCATCAAGAATTTCTTCACGAGAGACACCTAAAGATTTAAGCACTATGGCTATGTTTTGGGATTTTCTAGGATCAAGAATTGTAATTTGTGCTGATGGGCTAACATTCTGATTGTCACTTATTTCTCCTTTCTTGGGGGATTTTTTATTATTTGCAACATATCCAAACAGGGCCTCCATAAGATCATCATCAACCCTGAAAATTTCAACAACATAAACTTTTGAGAATTTATGAAAAGATTTAATCTTTTTTTTTTTGTAAAATCAATATATTAATTAAAGAATTTTTTTTTTACCTAAAAGAACCACCACCAATTCTGTCCCAGACCATGGAACGAGATGTAATCTTGTTCACTTTATCCCAATGCAATGGCTTAAGTTTTACCGGACCACTTTCATTATCAGTTGAAGAATCGTCTGTTTCTGACTTACTTGCTATTCCTTCACCCGATGGTGGTAATTTGGAAGACTTAGGTGGAGGAGGAGGTGGTGGTGCATTATTTTTATTTGCTGGAATCGGAGGTGGTGGAGGTGGCATTGAGTTAATTTTCTTGGCTGGAGGTGGTGGAGGTGAATTATTACTTATTTTTATTGGAATTGGAGGAGGTCGCGGTGGTACTGGTGGTGGTGGTGGCGGAGGAGGAGGAGCAGAAGGAGGATCTAATATTTGACTAGGTACAACTTTATTCTGGGAAATGGAAGACTTTCCTCGGAGCAAAGGAATTTCTTGGATTGAAATAGAATTCTTGCGGCGGCCATTTCTTTCTTGAACCATCTCTTCCTCTGTTTCTTGATAATCGATATCCACCTTCTGAGAACTACCAGTCTTATTTTTCTCTTCAAGTTTTTTCCAATAAAGCACATCCAATCCATTTTCATCAACAATCACACCTTCAAGATTATTACTATCATCAAGAACCGCCGGCCACCGGCCACCACCAACAGAATGAGTACTACTAATTACTTCTTTTCTTCTCCGCCGCGAAACTACATACCTCTGGATTAACAAGAAAATCAACGTAGCAATAACAAAAGTGCTTGCCGCAGTAGCAGCTACCGCCTTGACAACAGTTCGATTTGACGAAGAAGACTTCTGCGGCAGACTTGGTGGCTGTTGCGGCGGTGGAACAGGGAAAGCATTGTTTGGTGGGTTATTGGGATGGTTGGGAGGTGGAAAATCAATTGGAAAAGGGTAAAAAGTTTCGAAATTTTGAGAATTGGATTGGTAAGAAAAAGAGAGAGGAAAAAGAATATTAGAAATCAAGAAAAGGAGAAGAAGAAACCATGGCTGGGTCATGTTCTTGTGAAGCCAAAAACGAAGAAAATTATGATCTTGAATTCTTTATCTGATTAAAGAAAGAGAATTGAAACTGAAACTGAATTTTAGGTAATGAAGTGTGTTTTTTTTGGTTTTTTAATTTTTGTTTGGTGTAATTGGAGTTGGTTTTGCTTGACAATTTCAAAGAGTAGTTGGCTGTTTCCCATTTCAGTTCTGTTAAGTTGCCACCACGGCCTCATTTCCAGGCATTTGTAATTTTTTAATTAATAATCAATCATATAGTTTATTTATAATTAACACCCCCTTAAACTATAATAATAATAATAATAATAATTAAATCAATGTCACATTCTAGGAATTATTTTTTAGTATTACAAAAAAAAAAAAAAAAGTCTAATTAGCAAATTGCTGCTCACATCATTAACTAATGTTCTGTTTTCAAGTTAAAATATAAGATTGTTACAGATAAAAATATAAAAATTTAATATTGATGAAGCTGATTCTAACCGAAGTGAGATCGTTCAGAATAGTTCACCTTTAGTTAAGTTTGAATAGAACTTTATGCGACCTGTAAGAAGAAACAAGAGTCAAATGGGCTAGGCGGGGTGCCTAGCAAAACCACTCCGACGGTCAAGTTAGTGAATTGGCTCAAGGTAAGAGATTATGAACAATATTGGAGAATTGCTTGTGTTTGTGTTAGCAAGAATGCATGTACCTTTCGTTAGTTTGATTTTGAGGTATTTATAGGAGATAAATCTTTACATGAGTTGAGTATGGATTTCCTTGATCGGTTCGGATATAGATTAGCTTGCTTTATAGTTTCAATCCGCTTCCTGCTTGGATACGAACTGAAAGACTTCTTTTTTGGCTTTGGTCAATGGGCTTGCAAGTATTTTATATTGGGCCGGGCCCAACTTACTTTACTACC